>JAMPIV010022236.1:0-139378 GCA_024509875.1 Oreohelix idahoensis | reverse complement strand
CTGAGATTCGCAACTGACCGCACCCTCTCGGTCAGAAAGTGGCAGTTTATGACAGTTACGTAAATGTTATAGACGGAAAGGGGGATTATTTCAGTTTGGCGAAATTAACGTTTACCTCTTTGTCTGGTAATAGATATAACCAGAGTTTGAACTAGATTTTCATTCTCGCTCCTTTATTTGCAGTAGACAGGTTGCTCGGAACAGTATAAGCTGTATAGCGAAGTTTCTCAGTTTGTTTCGACAATTTGTCGAACTTCTAGACTTCCATAAATATAAGCATATAATTCTTAAGTTGTGCGACTACCTGTAGTTCTGTGTGAGGTAAAATATTATATATATTATATTCTAGTATTTTGTGAAGTGTTAAAGTGTTAAATCGCTTAATTTATTTCACTAGTTAGATTTGGTGCAGAGAGGAAAATTTATATAGTCTGTATTATTTTTCTAGTGACGTGTTTCAGTGGAAAGCAGAATAAATTACAATTTCTAGCTTAAACAACAATGTAGCTATAATGAATTAAATTTTACTGCTAAATAATCAGACGAAGACGAAATAATTTTCTAAACTAACGTATAAATGCTAGAAGCCTCATGAGTGGTTCCTAATTCATGAGGATTGATGATTTTTTTTAAAATATAACTTATTCCCCGGGAAGGGTTAAACTATAAGACAAGCTATACGCTTGCAGTTTAAAAATGTAAGTTATATTGAGTACATATATGTAAATTATCTGATATGTGTTCTTTCCATTTTATATAGTGAAACTGTGGTACCCAACTTTGCCAGCGTTCTAGTACGTGAAGCTTATCTGTGAAGAAACTAATCACTTTCATTACATGTACTGTAACAGTTAAATGAAGCAAGAGGCCTTCGCGCTAGAATTAATTCTTCCAGAATAACACTTAAGTACAGATCAGCCCGCTGTGGCAAGCAAAATAACAGTACATCCCGACAGAGTTTTGACTAGTATTGTGGTGACCAAATATAGTACCTTCCTGAAAGAAGACACCGATCTGACATTCCTTAATTCTCGAAACCTAAGCTAGTGACACTGTGCTCTGCTAACTTTCGTGCCTGGACAAATTTTATGTGACTTAACAGACATCCGAAAAATAAGAACACCCAAGGAATCGTTCCTCGAGACAAAGAATTCAGTACGTTTTGTTGGAACTGGGGATTTTTTGGTCGAGACTGCATTTACGGGTCTGTGTGAATGTCCTAGAAATTATTATGTTCCCAGAGGCAGCGATCAAAGCTGTAAGTATAAATGTGCACACGTGGCCAAGGTTGACAGAATAAGAGGGAACGCAAGTCTGAGTGTTATTTCACCGCTGTATTTTGACACCTATTTGCTGTCATAACTTTCTTCATGAAAGTTTGTTTTTGCTAACAATATTTTCCCTTAACTCATTCTAACCCAGGCATTTTTTCGGGTTTTTCGGTTTTACCCAGGACCCAATATGCAGACTTTTTTTTCTACAAGTGATGTTTTAGAAACAGGCAGTAGACACATATATTAGTTTAGTAGATAGCATGTATTCTGCATCAAACTTTAGGAAATTGGCTGCAGAATGTTGTGACATAATGTTGAGTTGTTATGTGATGTTATGATTGTTTGTTATATCTTGTGAAGTGTAGAAACAATAAAAAATAAAAATAAAAAATGAATACAAATTATGCACATACACGTAAATATTTCAGCTGTACTTAATTCCTTGGTATTAAAACACCGGGAATTGAAATATATATCCAACTGGCAACTAATCCAAGAAGTTTGATAAAAAAACAAATGAAAATTGTAATTTATATACATTTTTTTGTGGTCACATATTGCTGAACTGGAATCTCACTTACACATTCCTGTTCCATGCAAATTAATTAATTTCTTATTTTAAAATATCACCTTTGTTCAACGTTCTTATCGGAATCGAAAATAGGTTATTATCGCTACCGATATCGCTAAAATTCATCTCAAAATTATATATTTAGGTTGATTCGTTAATAGTTTATGAGTGTTATGTATGTAACTACACCACTTGTAAACAAATAACCCTATGACATCACTAATTGATAAAAGTATGCAAAAACTAAGCACCAATATAATTATTTCGCTACCAGTTCAAAATACGATGTCCACAGGAAGTGTTTACGTGATATGAACACTCTATGGCCACGTAATTTCTAATTTTTAGTTCAATTTCGGAATCTTATAAAGCGGGCGTACCACGCGCCATGCTGCTAGATCCAAAGCAACTCTTGCAACGGATATAAAATACACAATTGTAACTTCATAAATTTTTTTTTCGCTCACAAACGTTCACACCCATGTGCCGGATGTAATGAAATAATTTTAAACTGGCTTATCGCCAGATATTCTATAATTTTCCGCTCAAATGCAGCATATAGTCACCTTGGCGCTCCATACGCCCTGGGTATAACGATAAGCCTATCTGGCGCGCCATGCGCACGTTTGGACGGAAAGAGTTAAACTAGATTATAGTATCAGGTCTGTTCATACCTTAAACGAGGAAAACTCTTAGACTTAATCATATGTATCTGGGACTCTTTGTGTTATCATCTTTCTCGTAACGGGACTATGGGCTATCCATCGAGGGAAGATCATCACTGTGGGTCTACCAGTTTTTTTTTAGCATTCCTTGATTTGCTTAGGACTTTGTGTATATGCCTTTTTTGATGTAATTTTACATGTTGTGACTTAAGTTTACAAATGATAAATAAACTTAACAATAAATTAATCAGCATGTTGGTCAGCTCGTTCTAAATATCCATATAATCATTTGTTATAGTTTCCCACGTCTGCGTGTCTACCTGTCGTCACTTAAATGTGCGTGCACGTGAGTTGATATATATATATTTAATTTATACGTGTTAGACTGTCTGACTCAATCTAAAACTGTCGTAGAAGATAGGTGAGAGAGAGAAGATTTTTCTTGATTTCAGGGACAGCCACTATCACATTTCTACCATCTCACTCGTGGAAATCTATTGCTATTACTACTTCTCACTGTGACTATCACCTATTCTAATCTATTCAGAAGGGACCAACCCAAGTCTTAATTCTCCTATCAAAAATCTACGACAATAGCTAAACATAATTTAAAATTTATATTAAAAAAAAAATAATAATAAATAAATATATTAACTTGCCTGGTGTTAATTTAGCAATAGGCCTAGATAGAGCATAAATGCTAATTGTAAGTCATCGGTGATAGGTATAAAATAGAGATAGAGGAATTAGTCAATAATTTAAAAAAAAAATAGAGTAAAGACAACTCGTATACAACAAAATATTTGCAGCACAATAAGGGCAAATAAGAACAACATAATGCTAACCAGATTGCAGTCAGGGGAGGGAAAAGCTTGGAGCAAAACAACAGAAAGACATACTAAGGAAGGAACATCAAAACGGACAGAAAATGAGAGGAACAAAAGCCCTGGTCTAAAGGACACAGAAAGTAAGGGCAGAATTGAAACCATCAATGAAAAAAAAAAAGTGAACTCTGAAGTAAATAAAGACAGGGAATGAAACAAAAAAAGCAGCGAGGAAAAAACAGAAATTCTGACTTCAAAGCAAGGTGCTGCAAACAATGGAACACCATCTTCGACAGGAAATAAAGCTGCAGAACACATTAGGAAGGACAAAGAGGGAAATGCAGGCCAATGCACTCAGGAAACCAAAGAACACAAAGAAAGTGCCGAGGACAGCCTAAAGGAAACAAAAACCCACAGAAGAAGAGTTAAAATCACTCAAGTAGGAGGGACAGAAGCCACTCTGAGAGCCCTACCCGATGACAAAATCATGGTTATCCTAGAAAAAATAATAGACAAAAAATCTATTAACAGATTACAAAAAACAAGCAATGGTGTAGTAATCTGTTTGAACAGCACATAAAAAACCAAGTTCCTAATAAATGAGCTGAAAGAAAAATCTAAAGAAGTGCAACTCCCACATAAAATAAATATACAAATGGAGCTGATCAAAGAGATTAGAAAAGTTGTAATCAAGGGCATCGATACAAACTTAACAGAGGAAGAGATCCACACAAACATAGTGAAAGAAAACCCAGAAACTAAGATAGAAAAGGTAGAACGAATTAAAACTAAGCTGCAGAAGAATACATCAGTGGTAGTGTTGAGTGTACATGGTACAGAAATACCCAAAGAGATCAAAATCTGCAAGAGAATCAGGAAGACTGAAACATTCACCACCAATCATCCAATGCACAAATTGTCAAGGCTTTAGTCACATGCAGCATGCTTGTAAAAGAGCAACAAGATGTAGTTTCTGTGCAGGAGCACACAAACACAGAGACTGCACAATGGCTAAAGAGGACAAAGACTACAAACAAGAAAATAAAAACAGAAGATGTGCAAACTGCCAGGGTAACCACAGTGCCAGGTACCAGGGGTGTCCAGTCTTCCAAGAGACAAAATACATACTTAAAGAAGCTCTAGAAACCAACACACCAATCTGGAAAGTGAAAGAAACACAAAAAGCAATCAGCCACCTTCAAAACCTCCAAGAAAACAACATAAAGAAACAAATAAAACAAATAACCACTGAAGTACAAAACATAAAGGAGAAAATACAGAAAGAAGATGAAAGTAAAACACGCATAAGCAGCAGCGAAGTAGAAAACAACACAGAAGAGACAGAACATAACATCACCCAAGCCAGGCAGGTATTAGAAGAAATTAAAATAGCACAACAGGCAATAGAAAGAGACCTCAAAACCATAACAGAAATAAAATAGTCTAATGAAGAAATCCTTAAAAAAATACAGAGAGAAAGCTACTTTGTCAGACGACAAAATGGAAGAAAAATTTAAGGAAACAGTGGAACTACACCTACCATACATCGTAGAAAGAGTTCGGAGTAATATGGTTACTTGGAATGATGAGTTTGTGGAGAACATGAGAGATAGTGAGCAAAACCAAAAAAAGTAGATCCCTTATCAAAGAACCTAATAAAAACAATAACATAACTAAGCTAACCATACTAAATGGGGACCAAAGACTCTAGAGCTATCAAAGTAGTTCAGTGGAACTGTAGGGGTGCCAGGAAGAACCTGATGTCTCTTATGGGACAGTATAAGGAAGCAAAACCCATCTTTGCAATACAAGAAATCCTCCTGAACCCCAAACAGAAACTGAACTACCAAGGGTATATAACACTTAGAAATGATAGACCTGAGGGAAGAGGAGGGGGCGTGGCATTTCTAATACATGAAGACTACAAAATATTAAATTGGGAACAATTCAACACATAAAATATTGAAGGAATAAGTATAACATTAGACAGTGAGCCAGATAACTTAAAAATAATAAACATTTATATCCCCTTCGGTAATATAACCGATAGGGACATTGCCACTATTAACACACAAATAGGCCAAAGAACATTATTGGTAGGTGACTTTAATGCACACCATGAGGCATGGGGTAACAACAGTAATGATCCAGCAGGAAAAAGACTGTTGGACTACATTGAAAGTGCTGAGCTAATCATACTAAATGATGGCTCAGTGACAAGGGTTAACCCATGCAACAGTGGAGGAGATACAGCAATAGACATAAGTATTATAACACCAAACCTAGCCTCTGCTAAATGGGAAGTACTAAATGACTCCAGTTCAGACCACTTACCCATAGAAATAAACCTAAACGACAAATATAGGACTAGTGTAAGAAGCTCGAAACCTACATTCAACCTAAAAAAGGCAAACTGGGAGTCCTTCCAATTGGAGCTAAGCAAACTAAGCATAGAACAAATTGAATCTAACAGTATAGATATATTTGCAGAAAAACTAACAAATGAGATTTTTAAAATAGCAATAAAATATATACCAAACAGGAATATGCCTGAACACTTAAAACCAACACAAAAAGGCAAAAATAGGAAAAGAAACAAAGATAAAAATCCAGTACCATGGTGGACAGACAGATGTTCAGAACAACTGAAATTGAGGGAGAGGGCCCTGACAAAGTATAGAAAAGCCAAAACTGAAGAGAATTACACAAACTATAAAAAAGTAAGAAATGAAACAAATAAAATAATATTCAGAGCTAAAGAAAAGAGTTGGGAAACATTTTGTCAAACACTAAACCATAGGTCACAAGTAACTACAGTTTGGAGAAAACTAAAAGCAATTAAAGGAGGAAACAACAAGAAATTTAACATCCCAACAATTAAAATACCAGAGAGAGCTGAAACAGATAGAGAAAAAGCCAACATATTAGCTAAATTCTTCTATCAGGTTAGTTCAATAGACAATCTAGATAAGGCAGTAATAAATAGGCGGAAAACACTGCTAGAAAAATTAAAAGAAGAAAATATGGACACCACACAGGATGCTAATTATTTAAATGCAGATATTACAGTAGATGAAATAGAAAGAGCTTTAGCAGGAAAAACCAATACCACCTCTGGGAAAGACATTCTGAGCTATGAAATCCTTAAAAAGGTACCAAATACAACTCTAAGGGTGATTGCATCCCTCTACAACAAAATCTGGCACACGGGAAAAATACCATGTTCATGGAAGACAGCAGTAGTCATCCCCATACTAAAGCCAGATAAGGAAACACATGATGTCAGCTCATACAGACGAATATCGTTAACATCGCATCTAGGAAAAATTCTAGAAACAATAGTCAATAGCAGACTAAAATTTCATCTAGAAAAGCATAATTTGTACAGTCCAACCCAGGCAGGCTTTAGAAGCCAACATAGTACAATAGAGCAACTGTTGAGGCTGGAACATGATGTTAAAACAGGCTTCAAAAGGAATGAAAAGACAGTAGCAATATTCCTTGATGTAGCAAGAGCATATGATGAGTGTTGGAGGGAGGGTGCACTACATAAAATCAGGAAATTAGGTATAGTAGGCAGAACTTACAATTATTTAGAAAACTTCCTGCAGGACAGATTTTTCACGGTACAAATAAACAATGATAGATCTGAGGTGTATGAACAACAGAATGGAATCCCCCAGGGATCAGTAATATCACCATCCATTTTTACGATTATGGTCAACGACCTAGTCGACGAGTTTGAAGACTTAAAAAAACAACCTGTCTCAGTCTTACATACTAAGAAACTAACAAAACTAAAAAACGAAACTGAACAATAAACTACCCAAACGTAATAAAAGTGGGGACTGAAAATAGAAGAGGACAGAATGAGTTGGAGATAAAAAAAATATGAAATAAAAAATCAAGACATTTTAAAAACAGTGTATTATATATTCATACATATTCAGGACTGCCATCAATGGTACCTATACCTTGTAGCGGTATGGCAGCTTGTGTACCATGACAATCCCCAGAGCTATGCCAGTGGGAGATTTACTCCTGTTAGGTTCAACCAAGCTGGACTGGTCTTCGTGGGTTGGGGTCAGACGAAACTGGTACTCTGGTCCTCCAGGTTGGGGGTTTTAGCACAGGGCCGACACCCCTGTCTATGTAAAAAAAATCGCACGTTACGGAAACTACAATAAATGGAAAAAAAACTTTGCTGCGGGACGGACATCCGGAGTCTCAGGCTAGTATGACTGACAGTGGTGAAAGCCGAAAGGAAGCCACTGGCATGAAAACGGATGCCCAGACCGCAAAGCACGAAACCAGAATTGGTTTTTGGAACGTCAGAACTATGAATGAGGCAGGAAAGCTGAGACAAATCACAGCAGAGATGAGGACCTACAAAATACATATTCTTGGAATAAGCGAGAGCAGATGGACAGGTAAGGGGAGAATAAAAACAGCTACAGGGGAAACAGTACTTTATTCTGGCAGAGAGGATGGTCAGCACAACGAAGGTGTAGCCATTATCCTGAAGAAAGCAATGGAAAGGTCTTTACTGGAATGGAAACCCATCAACAACAGACAGATTAGAGCACGACTGAGAGGGAGGTTCACCAACACCACAATTATACAATGCTATGCACCAACAAACGATAGCGATGAAGAGATCAAGGACGAGTTCTATCAACAGGTAAAAAAAAAAGAAATGGAAATTACACCCAGGTACGATCTCATTATAGTAATGGGAGACTTAAATGCGAAAGTGGGAGCACACAATAATTATAACGAAAGAGTAATGGAGAAATGCGGCAGTGGAACAGCAAATGAGAATGGGGACAAATGAATAAGCTTCTGCAGTATTAACAACCTGGTCGTTGGATGAACACTTTTTCCACACAAGGAAGTGCACAAGTGAACATGGGAATCACCAAATGGACGAGACAGAAACCAGATAGATCACATAATGATCAATGGCAGACGGAGACATGCACTACAAGACGTGAAAGTAAGAAGAAGCGCAGATGTGGGAAGTGATTATCACCTAGTAGTAGCAAGACTGAAAGTGAAACTCAGAGCTGCTGGATCAGTTGCAGTCAAACAGAAAATATACAACATCACCAAACTGAAGGATCCCCTCACCAGAAAAGCTTTCGTGGTCGACGTAAAGAGAAGATATAAGATTATCAAAAGCCAGGAAAGAACAGAGACTGATGATGTTGACCAGAGATTAAACACCATCTCAACAATATACAAGGAAAGCAGCAAGTCATGCTTGGGATTCCAGGAAAGAAAGAGTTAAGACTGGATAACACCAGATACGCTAAACACCATAGCGAAGAGAAAGGAAATGAAAAGAAAGAAACAAGCTAAGTCTCCCAGGTTAAAGGCAATATATAGTGAACAGTACAGTCAGCTGGACAAGGAAGTTAAACGTCAAACCCGTGCTAACAAAAGGACATTTATGAATGACCTTGCAAGACAGGTAGAAGAGGCAGCACTGAGAAATGAACAATGCACAATATACAAAATAACTAAAATCATCAGTGGAAAACGAGGTGCAAACAATATTACATTAGTAAGAGATAAGCAAGGAAATCTCATCACCACAGCACAGGGGCAGGAAACAAGGTGGGCAGAGCACTTCAGAGAAACACTGAATAAGGAACCACCAGAGACTCAGCTGAATGTTCCTGAGGCTGAAAGTGACTTAGACGTAAATACAGACATTCCACGAAAAGAAGAAATTATCACAGCTATCAAAGGGCTAAAAAATGGAAAAGCGCCTGGTCACGACAATCTGAATGCTGAGCTATTCAAGACAGACCCTGAACTAGCAGCAGAACTATTAGAACCACTATTTGCACAAGTCTGGGAAACTGAGACAACACCAACAGTGTGGATTAAAGGAACAATTGTCAAATTGCCCAAGAAGGGCGACCTTGCAGACTGCAACAACTGGAGAGGAATTACCCTCCTCTCAGTTCCCAGCAAAATACTAGGCAGGATAATCATCCAGAGAATTTCAAAAGCAGTTGACCATAAACTGAGGAAAGAACAAGCGGGCTTCAGAAAGAACAGAAGATGTGCAGATCATATATTTGCCCTCAGGAACATTATAGAGCAGTGCTCAGAATGGCAGAGACAGCTGTACATTAACTTTGTTGATTTTGAAAAGGCTTTCGACAGCATACACAGGGACAGCCTATGGAAAATTCTGAGGGGTTATGGAATTCCCAGCCGCATTGTTTCCATTATAAAAAGCCTCTATTCTAACTTTACGTGCAGTGTTGGATCGAGTAATGTAACTTTCGAAGTGAAAACAGGAGTACGACAGGGATGCCCCTTATCAACAACATTATTTTTGACAGTCATAGATTGGGTGATGCGCCAGACAACAGAGGGCAGTCCAAGAGGAATTAGATGGACAATGTTTTCTACACTGGAAGATTTGGAATATGCAGATGACATTGCACTGCTCGCGCATTCACACCAACACATTCAAGACAAAACTGATAGACTGAATAAGTATGGCCAGCAGGTTGGCCTGAACATCAATCTGAAGAAGACGGAGGTCATGACACTAAATGTGGGCAATCCTGAGCCAATAACAGTAAGGAACCAGAAGTTAGAACAGACAGACACATTTACTTACCTAGGAAGCATAGTAACACCTGACGGCGGAACAAGCAAGGACATTAACAACAGAATGAATAAAGCGAGAACAGCCTTTGCTATTCTCAACAACATTTGGAAGTCTTCCCAGTACAGCACAAACACCAAATTAAGACTGTATGAGAGCTGCGTACTTTCTGTGCTTCTCTATGGTGCGGAATGTTGGAGAGTAACAGAGAAAGAAATGTCGAAACTGTCCTCCTTCCACACAATCTGCCTAAGGAAAATTCTCCGAATCTTTTGGCCAAACACCATCAGCAACCAAGAACTACTTATTCGGAGTAACCAGGAGGACATGCACACCATCATAGCTGGCAGACGCTGGAGTTGGGTTGGCCATGTCCTCAGAAGGGACCGTGATACCATCGCAAGAACAGCTATGCTATGGACCCACGAGGGAAAGCGAAAGAGAGGCCGACCAAAAACAACTTGGCGGAGAACTGTGGAAGCTGAGATGCAAAGAATGAACCACAGTTGGGGCACTGTACGAAGGATGGCCGCCGACCGAGCAAAGTGGAATCAATTTGTTGCTGCCCTACAAGACGCCACCAGGCGTGATGGCCGCTGACTGCTTTGACGGTTGGCGGTTATGGATCAAAGAAGAAGAAGAAGAGATAAGCATGGAAATCTAATCACGACAGTAGAGGGACAGGAAACAAGATAGGCAGAGCATTTCAGATAAACTCTGAATAAGGAACCTCCAGAGACACAATTGAATGTTCCTGAGGCTAAAAATGATCTAGATGTTAATACAGACATCCCACGAAAAGAAGAAATCATCACAGCAATCAAACGGTTAAAGAATGGAAAAGCTCCTGTTCATCATAACTTAAATGCAGAGCTATTTAAGACAAACCCAGAGCTAGCAGCAGAACTATTAGAACCACTATTTGCACAAGTCTGGAAAACAAGGACAACACCAACAAAGTGGAGAAAAGGAATAATAGTCAAATTGCCCAAAAAGAGCGATCTTGCAGACTGCAATAATTGGAGAGGAATAACTCTTCTCTCAGTTCCCAGCAAAATACTAGGCAGGATAATTATACAGAGAATCTCAAAAGCAGTAGACCACAAACTGAGGAAAGAACAAGCAGGATTTAGAAAGAACTGAAAATGTGTAGATTATATATTTACCCTCAGGAACATTATAGAGCAGTGCTCAGAGTGGCAAAGACAGTTGTACATTAATTTCGTTGATTTTGAAAAGGCTTTTAACAGGATACATAGGGACAGTTTATGGAAAATATTGAGGGCTTATGGAATTCCACGCTGCATAGTGTCAATCATAAAAAGCCTTTATCCAAAATTTACGTTGAAGTGAAGACAGGAGTACGACAGGGATGCCCCTTATCAACCACTCTATTTTTAACAGTCATAGACTGGGTGATGCGCCAGACAACAGATGGCAATCCAAGAGGAATAAGATGGACTACATTTTCTACATTTGAAGATCTGGAATATGCAGATCACACTGCACTGCTAGCACATTCACATCAACACATCAAGGAAAAAACGGATAGACTTAATAATAAGTATAGCCAGCAGGTGGGCTTGAACATCAACCTAAAGAAGACAGAGGTCATGACGCTCAATGTGAGCAACCCTGAGCCCATATCAGTAAGGAATCAGCTACTGGAACAGGCAGATGCCTTCACATACCTAGGATGCATAGTACAGTAACACCAAATGGCGGAGCAAGCAAAGACATCAACAACAGAATGAACAAAGCAAGAACAGCCTTTTTTAGTCTAAACAACATCTGGAAGTCCTCTCAGTACAGCACAATGTCGTAGATTTGTGATAGGTGAATTGAGACTTAGGTTGGTCCCTTCTGAATAGACATAGAAATAAGTGATAGCTCAGTGGGATGTGATAAAATAGAACTAGATTTCACGAGTGAGGTGGAGGAAATATAGTAGATTCTGTATCTGACACTCGAGAAGCTTCTCTCAGTCAGCCTATCATCTACAACAGAGTTAGATTAGTCAGACAAATCTAATATAATATATATTAATATATATGTTCCTCACATACCCACACACATAAGTGACAACAATAGACGCACAAACGTGAAATCATGACAATGAAAATATATAGATAATTGGGAACGAACTGACCGACACTCTGGAATAAGTTTATGTGAAGTTTAATTATCATAATAAACTTCCATCACAACATATAAAATTACATCAAACATAAACAAATAGTCATAAAGTCAATGAATTGCTACGAACGAACGAACGAACGAACTTTATTTTCGAAGGGTAAAGAATTGGGCGCACAGGCCCGTCTAACATTCTGCCCTTCCACTCTCATTAATCTTGCATACTATATCCTTTCATTCCCACATGATGCTTTAAACATTAATTTAAAGGCATGCAACATTATGAAGTTACCATAACAGCATTCATTTACAGTATGCTACAAGAATGATAGACCCATTGGTATGATCCTTTCCCTCGATGTATAGCCCACAGTCCTGTTAAAAGAAAAGTGATAGCCCCAAAGAGTCACGGATACATATACTGAAGTCTTAGATTTCCTTTTAATGGTATGGACAGACTTTGATACTATAATCTATTCTAAGGACAATATTGTTAGCAACAAAAACTTGCATAAAGAAATTACAAAGTGGGTGCATATATTAAAAAAAAACATCACTCAGTCTACTCTCACTCTGTTTTTTCAGCAGGGATCCCTGTCTCACTTTCTTACCTAATGTCTGGATGGTGTTCGCCATCTGGCGCACTTAATGACACACTCAACGTAAATCTGCCTTTCGTTTAATGAAGCGGATACCCAGCTCTGCAGATCTAGGTTTCATCCAATGAGTCCGGGGAACGTCCTCTTCAAGCGATATTTTATTCATATTTAGTTATTGTCACTTTACTCAGTTCAGGTAAGAATTAGATTTAGCGGGCCCACAATGTCAGAATCACGAGGTTTCCCGTATTTAGGAAAAAATGACCGGTTGGTAACTTCTCTCAAAAAAAATAATTATTGTTCACACCACCATTTGTCAAAAATTGTCGGAAAGTTAATGCCGGTAATACTTTTCGCCACAGAGGCTGCATGTACTTGATGTTTTATCAGGAAGAATTTAATCTGGCTCGGTAGGCGCAGTTATTCAATTTGTCTTAAAGTTTGTGAAAATGGGTACTCTGTATGCCAGACTGGTTTTACTTTGTACACCCACACATCTTTAATTAAAAGAATGTTCAGTTCTTCACAGATATTTCTCATCAGTACTTAAACGCTGGCAAAGTTGGGCTACCCCAGTTTTCACTCGACACAGAACTACAGATTAATACCAAGAACTAGAATCCTCCAATATAATGGTAGTCTAGAACTCGCAAAGTGTTGCTAAGAAACTCAGAACTTTGCAATATACAAGATATTTTCTAGCACGAGTGATCTGTCTACTGCAGATTTAGGAGGATTAAATGACTAGTCTAAGCCACTCGTGTAGATATATGAAAACAGACAAAGGATCCCAGGTTATTTCGAAAATCCGAAATAGTCTCCCCTTTCCGTCTTAACACTTCTCATAACTTTAGACGCAGACCATACTGCCAAAACGTGTCTTCGACACCTCCGTCTAACTGTTCTCATCTCTGAGCGATGCAGATTTGGCGCCTGTCACACCTAACACCGAGAAACGTAACCGTAGAGCGCCGTGTCAGATGAAAATGTTAGACGATATGTCTGCTATCCCATGTCTATCGAGACGAATTTCACAGTATTTCGTCTCGTCCAGGGACTGACACGATTATGCAATACAATGCGTTACCAGTATGAGAAAAGAAACGACAAAGTCAGAATGGGGAAATAATATTTGTCGCAAACGAACGAATGCGAAAAACTGGAAAAGGATAAAAGAGCGATAATAAAGTAGAGGACACGGGTAGAAAAAGAAAAGAATATAGAAAATTTATTGATCATAAATCTCTTCGACACACAAGCACAAAATTAGGATTACATAAGAGCTGTGTGCTTTATGTGCTTCTTTATGGCGTGGAGAGCTGGAGCGTTACAGAGAAGGAAATGTCGAAATTGCCCCATTTCTATCAAAATCCGTATTTTAATCAATGTGCACACCGTTTTCACTCTTGTCCTCGTCGCTAGATCTATCAGTCAATTGTTGAAACAAGTTTCTAGTCTATTCAGCAGTTAGACGAGATGTACAAGCATTTTCTGTTGTCCTATCACTAGTTGCAACGGTAAAAAGTTGTACACGATTTGGTAACTAACCGAAAACGCTGAAAAACAAGAACATAATATCAATTTTTAGTTTTCTACAACAACCATGCTTTGGTAATTGGTTTTCCGGTAGCAACTTACAATTTCGAACTAGATCACAAAGTGTGTCAGTACATTTTTCATTCGTTTTATTACTAAAATTAGATCACGCTCTGAGCGGCTTGCGGTCCAAATGATAGGATTTCAAAAGCTGGTCCCAACGACTTGCGGTAGTTAATGTGTTAAGATATTGATTATGGTTATCTCTTGTTTGGTTTAATGAAACTAGACTGACCTCGCTGTTTTTATTCGAAAAAAATCTTCGATTCCTTCTGCGAGGGTCGATGTAAACTGTTAAGTTACTTTATATTGATATTGATATTGTTTTCATATATCTACACAAGTGGCTTAGACTAGTCATTTAATCCTCCTAAATCTGCAGTAGACAGATCACTCGTGCTAGAAAATATCTTGTATATTGATATATTGATAGCGGAGGACTTAAATGATTGAGATCCTCACATGTGCATCTAGTATTTTGTAGACGTACATTTGAGCGCATCTAGGTTAATTGTATGTTTGATTATTTGCGTACGAAGTGCACCATTCTTAAACGGGTATGGCGCGTAGGTCGCTGCGATTTATTGCTATCTGGGCAACGTACTGGAGGCAGAACGAAATAACTATCGTCGAGTGTAGACGTAATTGATTATAGTGTTTTTTACCCAGGTCAAGGGAAGACACGAATATATAACCATTATTATCATCTAAAAGATGAAAACACTCTTCTAGAAGAAGCTATGCCAAGAAGCTTATAATTTGAATATTTAGCCAGAAACGGCTCATTTTAAGTATCTTGCCTCCGATACTTCGTCTCCTGTACCGTTATGGCAGAGCTTCAACTTGACCAGATGTGACACGTTGATAGTGTGTCCCTCTAACGCTAGGAACTGATTGAAACGTAAATGAATATAAATAACTACGTACAGAATGTTAACATGGTCACTTCGTGAGAACCATGTATATCACTAATCCGTTAACCTTGGAGTGGTAACGGTTGGTGAAGTCAGTCAACGTCCATGTTGACCAGTATTGACTATGTACTTTTTCTGCCATGAATATAATATTGATGATCGGCTAGCTGACTGATGTTAACGTTATGTCTTCAATAAACTATGTGTCGTCACCAACTATCCACTATGAGTCCAGCATCGATTTATTGCCAGTTGGTCTTCCTGCGTTGACCCTTTAAACAGTGTTACCGAGCTCAATTATAATCACCATACGCCAAAGCTAAACGGCCCACATCAAATTGGCGATACAAAGAAATACTTCGGTCCCATTGTTGTAAGCCCCATGTTGTCTCAGACCACTGAAGAGAAACACATCGGTAACAACAGGTCATATTTGAGGGTTTTCTGAGTCGTATTTCCATTTTTTTTTTTGGTGAGGACATTTTCCAGACGTTTTTAGGTCATTAATATCCTACCCTTAATGGTCACATACATTGAGATTGTTTCTTCAGATTAAAACAAGTAAATAAAGATGTTTTTTAAATTGTCTGATTTTGTATACATACACACACACACACACACACATATATATATATATATATATATATATATATATATATATATATATATATATATATATATATATATATATATTATCACAGCGTGACTAACACAGTTGTGGACTGGCGGTGCTCCGCTGGGAGCAGGTACGTAATGTCAGTCGTGTATGAGAGGTAGTCAGTAGAGTGGTCTGTACTTAATCTAAAATTATATTTTTCTTATTTTTGAATTTACAAGCTTCAATTTTTTTTTGCATGTTTAGGACATCAAAGCATCTAATAAAAAAAAATGCTGAAAAATTGGAAAATAATTATATTGGGTCCAAATTTGCATAGTGTTACTAAAAATATAAATTTTTTTGTGTCAAGATGCACACTTTATTTGCAAGAATAGGACATTGAAACTTGGCTTGCACATAGATCACAACATTCTCAAGGTTTGCTCTTAGTTTCATGTTTATACACTGTCTGAGTGATTTTTTTATGAATTTTCAAAAGTTAGACCCATTTTTCTTGATAAAAATACAGGGCAGAGATAATTTAAAAATTCACTGATCAAAAAGTTACAAGTTTATACTTTTAAAATTAGAAGGGAATAAGCATTACAGTATGAGATCACAGTATGCAAAGTTTAAAGCCTTTAGCTTTAAAAGGTTTTGAGTAATCCTGACATAATGTCATCAAAATTACTGAAAAACAATATCGTAGAAAATTGCAAAATACAGGGAAAACATGCCTTAAAATTGTCATACTCACATTAGAAACTACCACCTGCATATCCATTCTCTTTGCTGGTATTCTTATGATCCAGGAAAGATTTTCTGTGCCTGTATTCTGCTTTTTTCATATCATATGATCTTAGGGAAGCAGAGACTCGTGCCGACTCAAAACCAGAAAATCCTTTGCAGCAGTATTTCCGTAAAGATAGACCAAGGTTTTCAAAAATTCCTCTTCTCCCAAGTTCTCCATCATTGAAAACTATCAATGCATCATAAACTGAAAGTTCTAATCTGTCTCTTCCTCTTCCTACAAATGCTGCTTTGGGACATCTGTTCCAGATCAGATTGTGGAAAGACTCATTAGAGTTCTGTGTTTCTCCATGAAGACATTTTGACAAGAAGTCTGAAGACAATTCATCAAAGACAGGCTGAATTTCTTGAATGACAAAGTTGGGCAGCCTGTTTTTGTTAACCTTCTTTATATCCTTTGTGCACCAATCTCCACAATCTCCACAATCTTCATGATCTCCAGCACGGTGCTTGAGAATGGCCATTATGCTGTTCTTCATATTGGAAATTGAACCAATATTTCCTCTTATTGCGGCACCGTAATGACCTTGTATTTTCATAATAGCATTCTTTGTTAATCTTCCGAAATTTCCAATACCCTTATACCTTTTCCCATCTTTTTCGTACTGCTTGCCTTTACATTCTGCAACTTTATCAAGGAGACGTCGTCCCATTTGTTTCTGAACATGGCCACAGCATTCTAATTTTTCGATTTGAAGTCCAGGATACATTTGTGGCTTTGCCTCGGCAACAGATTTAAAACTTTTTAAATCCCCATCTCCTAGATATTTTACATACTTCAAACCATGTTTTTCCTCAGATCTTCTAAAAATATTAATCATTCCATTTGGTTCCATCAGACCAAAGACACCCTCATGATTTTTGGGCATGATTTTTGACCTGTCATCCACACTGCAAATTCTTCATCTGTTTTGTATTTCTTTCTAGCCTTTGCAAGCATCACAGTAATTGGACAAAATTTCTACATCAACAACTTTTGCTGCTCTCACTGAGTTCACAGACAGAACTGTTGCTATGCCATTTTTACTTGAGAAGCCTCTCCGTTGCCAAGTGCCATTACACGACACAGTAACTTCATTTGTCGTAACATCTGATTTTAATCCTCTGACAGCATACTCCATACATTCGTCTGCACATCTTTTTGTAGCATGCAAAATTGTCCTTTTCAACTCACTGTGTGGGCTTGAACATCAATTTAAAGCAGTCCGAGGTCATGACGCTCAATGTGAGCAACCCTGAGCCCATATCAGTAAGGAATCAGCAACTGAAACAGAAATATGCCTTCACATACCTAGGATGCATAGTAACACCAGACGGCGGAGCAAGCAAAGACATCAACAACAGAATAAACAAAGCAAGAACAGCCTTTTTTAGTCTAAACAACATCTGGAAGTCCTCTCAGTACAGCACAAGCACACAATTAGGATTATATCAGAGATGTGTGCTTTCTGTGCTTCTCTATGGCGCGGAGAGCTTGAGAGTCACAGAGAAGGAAATGTCGAAATTGTCCTCTTTTCACACAACATGCCTAAGAAAAATTATCCGAATCTTTTGGCCAAATGCCATCACCAACCAAGACCTGCTTACTCGAAGCAAGCAAGAGGACATGTACACCATCATAGCTGGCAGACACTGGAGCTGGGTTGGCCATGTCCTCAGAAGAGACCCCGATGCCATCACAAGAACAGCTATGCTATGGACCCCTGAAGGAAAACGAAAGTGAGGCCGACCGAAAACAACCTGGCGGAGGACTGTGGACGCTGAGATGCAAAGAATGAACCAGAGTTGGGGCACTGTACGAAAGGTGGCCGCCGACCGAGCAAAGTGGAATTAATTTGTTGTTGCCCTACAAGACGCCACCAGGCGTAATGGCCACTGACTGCTTTGACGGTCGGCGGCTAAGGATTAAAGAAGAAGAAGAAGTGTGTTGCTGATGCTACTGGTGGAGGCATAATCATACGAGGTATTTGTCAGACAACGTTTACTTTTTTCTTTGTTTATTCCTATGTTAAACATTGACATCTGGAACCTTAAATTTATATTTTCAGCAGATGAAGATAGTTGAAAACTTTCACAACAAAATATACAAGTGAAAGTAAATGATCTTAACAGGCCATAGTGAGTCTCATTCACTGTTTATAAAGACACTGTAAACTGGTTCTCCTCACTGCTCATAGTGACAGGTGATGTCAAACACTTTTCACATGGGAACTGTTTAACAAACTCCAAGACGCTTTCAATGCTAATAATTCGATATCCTTTAATAGTTTAAGGATCAGTGTGTTTCACAGCTGTAGAAGTAACACTATTTAATTTGCAGAATGATGCAGATTTGTTTAGAGTTTTACTTTCAGCAGGCTGAGAATGACAGTTTGACGATAGTTCATTTGTTTGACATGTAGCTGTAACTTTCGGTAGTTTAAGAGAACCAGAATATCTGTTACCTCTAAATTTCCTCTTAATGTGTCTATCGTTCCTTCTTTTACCTGATGCTGTTGAATTATTAACACAATCCATGTTATTAAATAATAAATCACTATAAATATGCCAGTAATCTCGCAAATTTGACTTCGCAATGCTACAGGAAGCCTGTACAAAGTAAGCATTGCAGCCAGACAAGCCCAATGTAAGCTTGATTCTGATTGGTTGAAGCTGGCGATTTTTGACCCTCATGAGAAGTTTCCGCCAATGAAAGGTTATTTTAGGTTAAGGTTCATAACTGTTAAAAATTGCAATCTAATGCCCTGGCTGGACTAAATACCGAAAAAAATTATTAAAATATGTTAATAAATAAAAAAGTTATAACAAAATAAATTTGTTGCATATATAATTAGCTGATTTGTGTCTGAACATACGTATTTGAAAAATTAATTTAAAATCTGTTTAAGCTGAAAACTACAATAAAAAACATAGCATTAGGCAGAAAAATGGTGACACTTAACTTTACCATCAATATTATTAAAATGATAATTTTTAAACAAAATGCTAAAATATGGGTGAAACCTCCCCTTAACAACACGAAAGTGCGAGGTCAGCAGGTCAGGGGTGAATACTAGGAGAGTTCTGGTTGGGGCAGTGAAGAAACGAGGGTCAGGAGAGTGATGATGTTTCTGGTGGTGATGGTAGACTTGAATTGTCGAGTGTGAGAAGATATTTATTTGTGAGAATATAATGCATTTTGTGATCTGGGATTTTCATCAATGTGATACACTTCTCTGACTATATATATTGTTGTAATTTTGTGGTCACAGTTATTTGAATACATTGGACAGAATTGGGAATATGTCTTGCGTTAGTTATTACTTGAATGTGTTATTCCATCCCTCGCTCTTTTGTTTAGTATTTCGAGGACTAAGACATGTGTGTGTTTAATATAAAACACTCTGTGTCGGGTGGGGAGCTCGTATTTGGGTCCTCAAGTTTGGTTATCTTTTCGTATTCTGCTTGAAAATATAAAGTGTAAATTTCCCACTGTGTTCCCTTCTCTTGGTATTAGTTTCGAGGAAGCAGCAGGTCAGAAATCTATTTTGGGTCACTTATTCTGTAGGCCTGTTTTTCATTCACGCAGTTGTCGAGTATTTTGAATAATGAGTCACGGTCACGGATTAGCGATACGCAGTGAAGCGTTGTATTTTTTGCACCGGGTGATTTTCAGTTCACGAATTAAATTTGAACAGTGTTGCAAGAAAATGAAAAATAAATTCTGCTCTACCACATTTATGACAGTATCATAATTATTACAATTTGTAGGATCCATAGATCGTATGGCTGTTAATGGATCACCAGCCAAAATTCCTCAGACAATACAAGCACGATTTTACAACATATAATACATCTAGTAACTGAATGCTGGTAAGATTAGATAAACAAATTTTCAAACAATAATGGAGAATGAACAAATTAAAATACAATTAACTTGACAACAACTACAAATTTACAAATAAACAGGGCAAAACAGCTAACAGAAATGGTGATGGTAATCTCAATAGTAGCAGTTAAACTCACAGCTTTGTAATGCCGGCCCCACTATTTGAGAAAATCATAAACCAAACCTAAAGACCAGCCAATAATTCACGACTGTGAGATTGCTATTGTGAATTAATGGCTCCCTCTCCAACCAACCCGCCAATATCACAACCATGTAAATACAAATATACATATCACATATAAAAAAAGAACCCTCTCAAATGAGATTCTTCAAGCCATACACTGTATGCGACAATAAATATACTTATCTGTATTACGAACAAATTCCTCCTGGCTTCCACCTCTGGGCTCAGGGAATGACGATTCACATACAGGGCAGCAATCAGTGTAAGACTTAGAAATCCGGCTTGTCACCGACCAACTCCGCCATCTTGTAAAATATTCTGCCCATGCAGACAATGTAGCCCAAAGACTTGAAAAATGACTGAAACACCATATGTTCAGATCTCGGTTTAAGGCCTCCAAAATTAAAGATGTTACGTGTCGTTTTGATGTTCGATGTTAATATTATATAACAGGATTGTTCCTGTGGCCAAGATGACGTCTAGGGTAATAAATCTCTAGACGCCACTACCAACCCCACACCACTCAGAATGATGTGAGTCACAATGGCCGAAATGGACGATATACACTTTATTAAAGACTGCACGCAGCTCCACAAATAGTTCATGCCAACATGTAATGGCAGATAATATGAAGTGGACGAAATACCGTCGACAGTCAGTTCATGTCAGGAACGCTGTGATGTAGCTCTCAAATATAATTTATTTAAATGAACACTCAACACTGAACAATGATACTTCTGGTCACTACCGATAACTAGATGACTAGATACATCTCACCAAAGATCTTGATGTATTAGTGATAACAGAAATCCATTTTAAACACTTTAACAATCAGGAGCTCAAACAAATAAAGAGCCCTGCTGATCTAAACCTATAATAGGCACAATTGTTAGGAATTTTACACATAACACCATGCGTATAAAAATAGCGCTTGTCCTTAACATATTTTTCTGGGATGGATCTTTTCTCAAACAGTATGTTCATGATTTGATGAAGAGCATTTTCTGCTCTGACGACACATTTTGCAGCTCCTTTATGTTACTAAGGTGCTCAAATTACCATTGAATGTTTTAGACCGTATAAGTATTCACTACTTTATACATTCATTAGACCAAATATTTTTAAATGTGAGTAAATAAAATAAGATAAAAACATATACAAATTAAAACATTCAACAACATTGTATTTCATAATGAACAATATTTATCTTATATGTTTTAATAAGGTAACTGGTAATACTTAAAGTGTGAAAGTAAATATTTTATTTAAATTGTAAAATTTTTTTATATTTTTTTTTTGTTTCCCTTGCAATGGAAAAGAAAATGTTACTTCCCGTTACAAAACTGTGGCAAGGCGTAAAAACATCCGATTACATACGTGACCAGTGTTTGTGATTGTCTTCGGTTGTTTCTTCTCTCTCTGTTGTGTTTTTGGCATTTCTTAGTTCATCATCAAGTTTTTGTAGTTCCTCAGTTTAACACGGTTTATAATTATGTCTTGCCTCTCTGCTAATGGACTCAGTGATTGCTTGCAGTATGGTTTTCTTTTGGCTTTCAACCATTTTTATAATTGGCTAGCGGTCATATCTGGCATATCCCGGGTCCATGCCGGAATGGGTGCAAGTCGGATTTTCTGCAAATCGTATTAGGAAGGTTTAACTTTTTTTTTTGCTTAAATTGTACTGTTGCATTGAGGTGTGCTTCTAACGCAAACAATTTTAAGTAAGGGCTTCTAGTCCGTTCGGAAATTCGTGCCCACACATTGAACGTTGTAACTTTGCAACCCCTTGACGGATGTTATTGCCCTACTGATATCAATGCAGTTATTAATATATTTTGTGCCCTTACAAAACTCATGTCATGTTCGAATTTTCTTCTTTAAGTTATATAAAAAAACTCTTACCGTTGTCTCGGTCAATTTTTATGAGTTCTACAGGAAAGTTACAAGATCCGTTCAAAAATTGCGCACTTAATTTTTGTTACAGTACAGCACAAGCGATGATATGTGCTATTCAATATTTTTTTTTTTTGAATTAGTGTAGTGACTACATATCCGCAAGTGTGCGCACCTATTGTACACAATCGCGAGTAATTATTTCAGCGGCGTATGCTAATTGCAATGAGTTGGCTCTAACGAAACAAAGCAACACCAGCGCATAATATATTAATAAACTAAACTGCATAATTATGAAAAGCGCAATGAATCTGAAATGCATATTTATCACTTTGCAGAAGGTAAATGTTATATTGTACAGGCATTTTCGCAGAGAGGCTAAGATGGGTTGTTTATAACACGACATACAAGAACCAGGTAGGAGAACACGAAAGGCCCTGGGTGTGGATAGAAGATCTTTTCGACGTTGGATACAACAGGACGGTGATTGTACAGAGGCTGCGGTTAAGCAAGGTCGGAAGAAAAACATTGATGATTTTGACAACGATGTCATTAGACGTTTGATTTTGAAGATGTTTAATGCCAATCAACTTGTTACTCTCCGCATGCTGAAAAGTCGGCTGCAAGCAGAATGCGATATTAAAGTCTCAAAAACCACTCTTTGGCAACTTGTCAGAAGTGTCGGCTTCACTTTTAGGAAAACGTCTGGCGGAAGGAGTTTGTTATGTGAAAAACCACATCTGGTTGCAGCTCGAAGCAAATACCTTAGGCAGATTCGCGAGAGAAGGTACGATGGATATGATATAGTGTATTAGGATGAATCTTGGGTTAATGCTCATCATACGAATGAGAAAGAATGGCAATCTGTTGACGGAGACCATAGAAGGAAAATTCCCAGCAGCAAAGGTCAACGCATTATATTAGCACATGCTGTCAGCAGACAGAATGGGCTTGTCCGTGATGCAGAGCTTATTTTTCTATCAAAGTCTGTTGATCGTAGGGACTACTACAGTGAAATAAATGGGCAATTCTTTCGAGATTGGATAGTGAATATACTTCTCCCGACTCTAGAAAGGCCGTCTTGCCTGTTGATGGATAATGCGTCCTTTCATAATGTTCTAGCGCAGAAGGATGAAGCTCCAACTTCGGCAAGCACGAAAGACGAAATCAGGAGGTGGCTTGTGAATGAAAATATCTTCGCTGACAACAGCTATTTAAAACCAGAGTTGTTGCAGCTTGTGAGACAGAGGAATAAGACAAATGTGTATCTGATTGATAAAACCATCCAAGAGCAGGGTCATGTTTCTCTTCGACTCCCACCTTACCATTCTCACCTTAACCCAATAGAGCTGGTTTGGGCTAGAGTTAAAGGGCAAGTGGCCGCCCAGAACACCACTTTTAAAATGTGCGATGTTAAAGACATGACTCGTGAGGCCCTTTCACGAATAGACACAGAGTACTGGGCTAAATGTGAAGAACACGTGCTACAAGAAGAAGAAGATTACTAGCAGCGAGATAGCTTGCAGTTTATCCAACCAATAACTGTTGTGAACTTATTGGACTCGTTACGATTCGTCATAGCTTCCTGATGATTTACTGCTATCATGGTTCATTATCAGAACATCATTCCTCGTATCAAAATCACGTGAGCAACCAATCACACATTTATGACACGCCTTTGAACCGTCTTGTCGCACAAATGTTGTGATTTACTGTAAGAATTAATGTTACGGGCAGATTTAGGCAAATGTTCCAAGAAGATCAAAGAAAATCGCCGTTTTGCAAATTTCGCGACAGCTGTGGATGTAATGATCGCAAAATCTTAACTGCATGGTAAATCTAAGACTGCATGCAAAAATTCCTGTCCATACATCAAACAGATTTGGAGAAAATTGACGCTTTCTGTGGGCATGAATTTCCGAACGGACTATAGACGACATTGGAAGCACATTCACTTGGAGACCACACGCATAAGTGTTCCGGTGTGCTAACTCGGAAAAATGCCACATACACTTGGCCATGGGAGAAGCACTCATCGCTCAAGTCGACGCCTGCTACGTGAAGCGTTTGACCTTGTGCTTTATTAATGGTCATTGAAAAACAGACTTTTAGAGAATTAGAATCTCTTAAATTGAAAGGCAGATCGGAGGGAATCATCGGGATTCTTGGTATGCAAACTTTCTCTCCGCTACCACAACCTGTCAGGTTGGTGGCCTCTGCAATGTAGTTCTAGAGGTCATAACCGGCGTAGCCCGGGTCCATGTCGGAATGAGTGCAAGTCGGGTTTGGTGCGAATCGTTTTAGGAAGGTTTAACTATTTTTGGTTTTAATTGTACTATTGCATATCTTTCCAAGTATATGAATCACAAGTCTTTGAATTCAATGACGTTCTCCATTCGGTTTTGTTTCATGTAAAGTATATTACCTCTCGTCAAATCATGGTATCTAACAAATCAAATAAATTACGTACAATATCCACCACTCATGTTTATTGCATTAATCAGGGGATAGCGTAAACGCAGTCTCTCCTACGAACAAATTACGCAACCGAGTCACCCGCATTTGGGGTGATCGCAGGGGTCAACCCAACCTGAGTGCAATGGAAGAGCCTCAACCTGGTAGCACATTTTTTAATTTTTTTGTTTCTCCGTCCTCTCATTTAAAAAACAAAATAGTTTAACAACTTTATTCACATTCCGTGGACATTTACAAATTGACAAAGACATGGGCATTGAAACATTGGCAATAATATGTAACAAATACACGTTTAAAACCACCCCTTTACATACACATTTATACTTGCACCCATTTGTTATACTTTTTCAATTTCTCTTGATGAAATGGCATACATTAAATTGCTATCGAATAATGTTAAAGACATTATGATTATTTCCATTGTAATATACCCATCAAACACACATACACACTCTCACACGCCCACAAAACGTTTTTCAACTGCTACTATTTACGATTTTCGGAGTTGGCGTTAGTATTTCAGTGGTTGGTTTTTTTATTTGTTTTGGTTTGTCTGAAGTTAACTACGATAACGGATCTCGGTCCTTCCTGTCCCATAAAGAACCGTTGCTCGTAAATCTACAGGGGTGTCAAACATCTCCTAGATTTAGAATCTGGCGCGAAATGCCAAGGTCAGGACACATTCACAGAGCAAGGTTAGTGAGTGTAACTTCTTTTTTTTTTTAACAACTTTATTCACATTCCGTGGAACTTTACAAACACATGTACAGTGAAACATTGTCAATAATAGGTAACAAATATACGTATAAAACCACGCCTTCACATACACATTTATACTTGCACCCATATACTATTCTTTTTCAATTTCTCTTGATGAAAAGGCATAATTACATTGCTATGGAATTATGTTAAAGACTGTGACGGTATTGCCTCCCCTGCTTTGCAGGAGTGGTCCAACAGTGGCTAAAACTCAAGAGTATATAATATTGGCTTCAAATGTATCTACCTTCGCACAAGATTACTCTTGGCAGAGATGTAGATAGAAGGGTGATGACACTTCTATTACAAAGGGAGTCTTCACAAGATATTCAGAATAAGCGGGAACAATACTGCTTTGTCTGAGTATGTTAAACACGAGTCAGATGTGAAATATATAGAGTTTTCTCCATGATATAAAGGTAGCCTTTTGCCTAACGCAAAAAATTTGGTTAAATAAAGATAAAACAAATGTAATGAAAGATTGTCATGTTTTATTCATTATTTCTAGTTAATCTGCAAAACTGTATAAATGTAAAAGGTTCTTGTTACATTTCTTTTGCTTATATATTTTTAAAATCAATTAGAGAACGTTCCACTTGATGAAAATATCAGAGTAGTGAACACATACCTGCTCTACAACTGCCTAATGGAATAAACAATATACAACAGTCTAACAATTTATCTTACAGTGTTGACACATAAATATATACACCATAATGTCATCATCATCATCATCTTGTTCCCGTTGCCTGTGGAACATGGGGGCTACCTCTGATATTGGATCTTTGTGAGGTAACCCGCATCAAGCAGTGCTGGTTTATGTTGTAGTTTATTTGACATGATGAGGTTGACGACCTCATACACATCGTTACATAAATAAGTACATTCATTCATGTTAAAATACATATATAAAATAAACAATATGTACATCTAATACTCACCCCTTCGTCTATGACTGAGTATGTGATGACCCTTTTGCACAGGATGACAGATAGTGGTTACTACAGCTGGTAAGGTGCAGACTTCTAAGTTGGAGTTACTAACAATGATTAAAGCAACTAAATCCGAACTTTATTTCTAGAGGAAGATTGTTGGGAACAGTGACTATGTATATACTTTCAGAAAATTAACACTTTTTATTTTTAGTATCAATTACTTCCTACCCTTGAATCTTTCCTATCTCATATCCTGGCGTCTATGTGATGATAATGAAATAAAGTGCCGAGTCTTTCACATGCAAGTCTTCATAGCTAAAAATGTTACCCACACGAAATTTACTTTCACGCTTAGTCTATTTTTAAAAGAATCATCACTACAATGGTGTTAATTTGTATAATTCACCTACGCATCTTATCTCATTTGGGAAGAGGTGCTATTGAAAATAGGTGGATTCGCTAATTATTTGTATCGCCGGAAATGATAGCGTTATATGACCTCTCTTAATTTTACTATATTTGTTTGTCTTCACTTTCAAACATGGGCAGAAAAAACTTAGGTAATCCTAAGGTTGTATCAGACAAATTAACTCGTACTAATCACTAACACCAATGCCCTGTCTTTGTTTATTAAGGCAAACAAAGGTTTGGACAGGAGGGAGAGCTTCGCTTTCTGCCTGTATCGCCGGAAATGCTTGCTTCACATATTTCGGTGAGTACTTTCAGAAGCAACTGTCAGCAAATGTTATCTGGTCACTCCAGACAGATTAAACAAACAAGTTGTTTTGCAAGAGGCAATCTATTTAATGATTTAAGATTAAAGCGACGAGATAGTTTTAAATCGTCTAATCCAAGGTAATCCCTCACTGAGTGCTGACTTTCCACAAACAGAAGATAAACATGACAGTAGTGGTTGTTGTCAAATTCCAAGTTGTGAAACACATAGGTGAGTATAAGTAATCTTATGTTCGTATACGTAAATACTGTGTGGTCAAATTGAAACAAGTAAATAAAGATATTCCTATTGTAGTGAATTTCTAAATACAATATCTAAATTAATATATAACAATATAGGGCATAAAGGCAAAATAAGAAAGTATAAAAGAATTTTCTGCTAGAACTGTTGGTATCGCCTACGCCTTCAGATTATTATTTGCTAACGAATAGCCGAACAAAACGGTACCCAATTTTTCAAATTCGTCCTTGACATAATCACTTTTTCTACTTCTAAGAAAATATGTGCCTAAAATGCATTGTGGAACGAAGAGGGAAAAGGATAGATGAAATGCTAATTCGTTTCGCATTGATTTTAAACTAAAAGCCAATACTAGCACAGGGGCAAGTCTTGCCTTAGGGGTGTCCCCAAAATACGAGGAAAAAGTTAGAACATGTAGACAACTCGTGTCACAAAAACAACCTTAGCTCTTATTTCAAAGGACGTAATTATCACGTAAATAGAGAAGACAGCACATGGAAAAGAATTGAACGTGTAGTAGACTAAAAATAAAAAACACTAACATAGAAAAAAAAATGTGTACTTCTGAACCAAGCCAACTAGTCCCATATAAATTGTATATTCGTGTACCTTAGGACTTGTTGACCAAGAATTTTGTAATAGTTACGCAAATAGTCCATTAATTAACTAATTATAGCCAAAATACTATAGTGGATCCGACCAGACTTTCAAGTAAAGATCATGCCTGCTTATAATTTTGTACGGCATGTTTTGAAAAAACGACTTTGGGTAAATGAGGTTAAAAGGTACGGGATATTTGATTGGGTGGATTTTAAAGGAAGGCGAAGTATGATTGGTTGACCTAAAACTAAAACTATATTTGCCTTGGAAACATATTGGGAGTTGTTATTTGAAACGATAGATTCAAAAATAAATGTAAACATGGTCCCATTGGACAAAGCAGTAGATACTGGTACGAAACGGGGACTGTTCACTGCCATTTCAAGTAATTTTTGCGTAAAGCAAGATCGATGAGAGCAGGCGGAGAATTTTCTAACATAGGAAAAGCCTGGACATAAGGCAGATCGAAAATGTGCCATATTCTATTGCCTAGTCATCGTTTACTTGTGTTATTTCCTTGCATCTGTGGTAAGATTGATTTTCTTAACATTTTATTTAAAATAAAATTTGAATGTGAGATACTAACATACGACTGTAAGTAAGTGAGTCTATGGCAGACTCAAAACAGAGTCTAGAGATTGATCCAGCATATGAAAGACTATCAGAGAGGTGTAGACCAACTAAATTGTATATGATTATCATCAGGAGCATAATACCTATCCTATTGTATGGACAACAGATTATTGCTGGAATTGCAGTGGCGTTGTAACTATTAGGGGAGAGGAATACTGGTATACCTGGTCACATCAAAAGAAACTGGTGAAAGTGATTGTCGTAAAGACCTGATCTTACATGTTTGTTTGTAATGTGCCTGTACTGGTTGTTGAATATTATTGTAGGCTGTTGATTACGAAGGAGGCATATCCTTCTGATTTCAGAGGGTTTTGGTTGCTGTCAATAACTGGTGCCAGACTACAGTGGGCCGATATATTCATGACACAGTCTTGCGTTTTCGGAGCCAACTGTAAACCACCATCATTCTTGAAGAAGTGGGAGCTGAAGGTTGTCGTTCAGCGAAGTGCAGGAAGAGTCCTACATCATATTACAAAGATAGGTGCATGTTCGGCACCTGATCGCTCAACTAACATTATATTTAAAATAAGAGACTGGGAATAGTGATATAAACATTCCATCAGTGTCCACAAAAACTTACAAACAACATGCAGAGATGATGATAATAAACAATCAACCAGTGTATACTAGAAGTCACCTCAGTTAGACAATACAACTACACTCTTATATAATAATATGTGTATTATGGTCAGAAGACCCATTGTGTAAATTGATTGATGTAATTAATTTCTATGATTTCACTTTTGATTGTCAGTCCTGATTCCAAATAAATCAGATTCAGGACAATAAATTGAAAAACATTAACTTTACCAAACTTTCAACCACTGACTTACTAAAGATAGTCTTTTAAAGTGTAGTTCGTATGTGATTGTCGTGGTACTGTTGTGTTGTATTAGATAATAAAATAATTTGTGTAATTGTTTATATGTTCAGTTGGTTAATGCAACCTTACACTAACATTTCATAACCCTAGACACCAAACGTAGTCATCTTACATTCTATCTAGAATAAGTCTGAATGAGATCATAGTGGTGGTAGTAGAAAGGGGCCCTGGAAATTTACTCTAATATTTATTATATTCAGGGAACTTCACAGCTGACCTCATTCAGTACACTAAGATTTCTTAACAACAAACTGTATTAACATCAAACGCACCACACTTATTAACATGTGTGATACCCATCATTGAATAAAATTCGGGCCTGGTACTAATTTCTGTTGCAGAATTGTGAAATGTATCGATGGTGACGGGTTGGTGCATTACGACGTACATTAATATATTTATGTTACACAATTGTGAAATGTATCGATGGTGAATCGAATTGGTGTATTACGACGTGCATTGATAGATTAATGTTACACAATTGTGAAATGTATCGATGGTGAGGAGTTGGTGTATTACAGTGCCCATTAAGAGATTTCTGAAGATGAAAATGATGATACTGATAATCTCCCCGAATTTCCGACCTGGTGATTATCTTCATATACGCAATATGTTGTACATGGTTCAATAAGATAATATGTTTGAGTCAGGCCTAGTCACCAGAGTGAACATTTATTTCAACGAACAAGTATATGAAGATCCTAGACCAGTTTACCTGGAAAGTTTTGTCCTATAGTTTGTCAACTCTGATGATGAGAAATACTTGTCAGCGGAAATGACACTTTGTGACGTACAGAGAGTTATCTTTTATGAATTATTGTTTTAAAGAGGTTACACAGATTATATGTTTCAACTTGACCAGCATGACCGTCAAGTTCATTATGTGTACTTGTTTGAGGAAATAAAAATATAAAACGTCCACAAAAATAAATATATTATATTCGTGTTTAGCGCAGATGAAGTAACGTTTACTGTGTAATTAATGTACTTATAGTTTGTCTGGAAATAATAATTTCGAAATGAAAATCTTTTAGTAAATGTTAATGTAGCAGGCATGGAGATCGTTATGTGCACTTACCTTGTGTATGAGTTGTGTTTGTGAGTACGGTGAGTAAATTCATCATCATCTTGTGCACAATCCAGAGCTTAGACTACGTGAAATTATAAATGACTAAAGGTGTGACACAAACAACCGATGACACTCATAGACAGTAGTCATATACGAAATAAATACAGTTAAAAGTGTCTTTACTTTCTTCACTGATGTGTTATTGGGGTTAGCTTTTTTTTTAATCCTTCTTCTTTCTTCCTCGTTCGAGATGAAAAGGACGTTGGTTACGTTGTGTCTCCGTTTACAGCGAAGCTGCGATATTTGCGTCTTTCGGTCTGACACATCCGTTTTCAGCATACAATTTTGCCTTCTCCCTTCGATCCCTACTTTCTCGGCCAGACTGCAATGATGCAGCCTGTGTTCAGGACCACCACTTCGAGTTGGAGTAGGGTCTTGGTCAGCTCTGGTTTGCTGACCCTGACGCAATCAGTCAAGCTATGAGTCGCTGACTGCATTCATCTCGTTGCTGCGTCTTCGGTCCCTTTTATATATCGGTATATTAATCAGTCACTAAAAGACCAATATAAGTATTATTAAAGAAGAGAACCAGTCGCTACAGATAAACGAAATGATGTTGCTTTTTGGAAGACATGGACTTCATTTTTTTTTTCGTAACTCACAGGAGGATTCTCCGAGTCAACTTTTTAACTCATTGCTTCAAAGATGATGTGCGGTTCTAACAGATAATCTGATTGTCGACTTGCGTGATCAAGACTGTGGCTAACACTATAAACCTGGTACATCATTTATTGATGGGGAAGTAGCTAATGCACTCAGATTATCTTTTTCGTTTACTTACAGCCCTGTAACGAAATCAGTTAATGAGTTATGATCTTTTACATCATTTTCGTTCCCTCCTGCATTACCGATTTTTTTCTTCATTTTCCCCACTCATCGTCCTATTATTTGGCACATTTTATGAACATACAATCTTGCCTAGTCACTCCCAGACTTGTTTATGTTTCAACATGTGAATCGTAGTATTACTAGGCAGATCAGCAGATAATACTTTTATCAAAGTCGTCAAGCTACCTTCGATAGAGATGATCTTTGTTGACACAATGTGCTCTCGTACGATCAACGAAAAGCAAGCCAGCTTGGCTGTCTAATAAATCTATCAGGGAGATGTACGCAAACACAGGTGATAATATGTAACCATAGCCACGATGAAATTACAAAAGAGCTGACTGGGACAGTTTTGCAGTGCTGACAGACAGTCTATGCGAGACCATCAACACACGAAACAACAGCTTAAAAAATATGGTTGAAAGCTTTAATAGAACAGTATTTCAAGCAGCTATTGAGACTATTCCGAGAGGGGCAAGAAAGAACTACAAACCATACTGGAATGAAGAACTCCAAAACCTTGAAGGTGAGGTAAAGAAATCCAGAGACACGGCAGAAACAGAAATAACATCTTGTTCGAAGCAACCACTGCAAAGTACAAAATAACATTAAACCAAACAACAAGAAACTGCTGGAAGCAAATAACAGAAAATCGCTACCTAGATAAAGAAGGGAACAAACTGTGGAAACTAGTTAGAGCTTTGAACAACGAAGAACCTTACAAAAATCACATCACAATCAAACAAGGTGAAATATGCTCTCGGGGGAAAAAAAGCTGCAAATGCACTCATGGAACACTATGCTGGTGCAAACCACATTGAAGTCCCTATAGACAGAAGAAAGGCCATAATTGATGAACAAAGGAGTCATGACAACAAAAATGTTGCACCAGAAGTACACATGATGGCAAAGTTAACAATGTAAGAAATGGAAGAGGCAATGAGGGCGCTAAAGAAAAAGAAGTGACCTGGAAAAGATGGGATAATCAATGAAATGCTAACACGCCTAGGAAAAAAGGCAACAAGAAGCTTCTATCCATCCTAAACTGCAGCTGGAAAAGAGGAATGGTACCACAGGCATGGAAAGACGCCATACTGATTCCAATACCTAAGAAAGACAAAGTTCAGACAGAACCAAATGGGTACAACCTATCAATCTACTTAGTTGTGTTGGAAAACTGATGGAGCGCATAATAAATACCCGACTAGTGTGGAAACTAGACTAAAAATTTCTCCTAACACCATAGAAAGCAAGATTCAGAAAACACAGATCCACTGAAGATCAGATCACTTAAATAACTCAAAAAATTGAGGACGCTTTCCAAGAAAAAAAAGCACACACTGGTGGTTTGGGTGGACTTAGGAAAAGCATTTGACAAAGTGTAGAAAGATGGACTGAAAAACAAGCTGCAACGAATTGAAGTGTGGGGGAGAATGTTCACATGGATAATCCACTATCTTGAGAATAGAACTGCCAGAGTCCAACTACAAGGACAGACCAGTGGGAAGATGGTATTGAAGCAGGGTGTTCCCCAAGGGGGAGTCCTGTCACCCACGTTGTTCCTCGCAAATATTAATGACATATCAGAGAATATTCCAAGAAGAACCCACAATGCCTCCTTGCAGACGACTTAGCCCTCTGAATCTCAGAGAAATATATTGCTACGGTAAGCATTCGGATGCAGCAAGCCCTAACATCATTGGAGGAGTAGGCCAAGGCATGGCTTGTAAAGATAAATGAAGGGAAAACATCATCGACAGTGTTTTCTCTCTCAAACAAACCACAGATCTCCAAATTGGTGCTAAATGGGAAACATCTGCACCTGGATGAAAACCCAAACTACCTAGGCATGACCTTTGATCGACCCTTGACTTAAAAAACCCAGATTGAAAAAAACAGGACAAGAGCAAGGCAGAGAATGGCAATCATGAAAGAAACTTGCTAGCGCGGATTGGGGAGCAGACGAGAGAGTACTAAAGAAGCTATATACTGGGCGAGTGAGACCAATCTTAGATTATGGCATTGCAGCATGGTCAACGGTAGCTAAGTCGAACATTGACAAAATAAACAGAACTCAAAACCAAGCATTGAAAATCATAACAGGGGGCATGAAGTCAAGACCCATTGAAGAGTTGGAAAAGATTACTCACCTCCAGCCTATGGAGGATAGAAGATATAGCAGAGCCCAGCAACAAGCCGAGAAATTCAGGAGGCTGATAGACCACCCAATGCACTAGAGAATAAATGGACTTGGAAGGGGAAGACTGAAGCGAAGCAACTTTGTAGAGACAGTAAAAACAAAGACGAGAGCAGACCACATAAACGTAATATCAACAGCTACGCCAATATGTACTGCACACAAGCTACCAATTTGGAAACAACAGTGCTTCCCTGAAATGATAGAAAACGTTCCTATTTTTTGAGAGAAAGAACAGCCAAAATGAAACAGAACGGAGAGTTCTTATCACAAAATATATAGAGAAACATTACCCAAGCAACACCTATATCCATGCATACACAGACGTATCAGCAGCTAATGCAACACAAGATGGGGGTGGTGGGGTCTTCCTGAGCTTAAGCAATGGCACACAAAAAATATAGCAGTCACATAGGGGCAATTTCAAGTACCTTCAGAGCAGAGGCAGAAGCCTAAAAAACTGAATTAGAAATTCTAATGATAGAAAAAAGCTCAGAGAGACCAGTAGCTATCTTTTGAGATGCGCTGTCAGTAATTACTACGCTGAAAAGTCAAAGTAAAGCTGAACTGGATGACCTAAGAGTAACACTTCAAGACTAAGTCAGCAATACAAAAGAGTCGTGATGCAGTGGATCCCTTCTCACTGCAACATCCCTGGAAATGAAGAGGCTGACAGAGTGGCTAAGGAAGAGGGAAAGCTTACTCAACTTGACACAAATATAACCTATGAGGAGTCAAAGAGTTTTATCAAGCGCAGATACAGGCACAAGTGGGAAGAAGAGCATCCAGGCCACACAAAAATGATCCGTATTAACAGCTTAGCAGAAGTGAACAAGTGGTAATCTTCAGACTTTGCACAGGTCATAACAGATTGAGATACCATCTATTCAACAAATTAAAGATAGAAACTACTGATGAGTGTGACTGTGGCACTGAAAAAATGAACATCTTTTTCAAAGGTGCCCAACATATGAGGAACAGAGAAAACATATATGGCCATCACCAGTATCATTCCTGGAGAAAATCTACGGAGATATCAAAAGCCTCAGGCTGACTACTGCTTTCTTTGAACTTATTCAACTTGACATCTGAGGGTGAACGAAGACGAAGAAGATATGTAATCACTTCCGCTGAACCATCTCTGTAGGAATATTACGGAAAACCTGTCAGTGGAGACAATATGGGCTGAAGATATTAGCCAGGAAATAAGTTCATCAATGTGTTTGTGAGTTTGTACAAATGCAATCGGAAGTATTACTATTATATTTGAAAGAGGTCACGAGTTTAAATTTTGAAATTGATATTTTAAAGCACGCGGCAGATAGTAATGATTTAACACCCAGACCCACACAGTTCTAAAGAGTCAGGATTGGTTTAATTTGAGAGCTGTAATAAACTTTGGTTCCCATTGGAAAGTTTGTCAGAAATACCATCTGGGACTTGGACTGAGAAATAGAAATATAATCTAGCGATATTGGAGACACAAATCAGACTGCATTTTCAGCAAACGTCAAGTAACAACTCCCATTAGCCGGAGAGAAGGATCGCACAAAGAATTCCTGAATTAAAAGTGACAGATCGAAGTATTTACACGTCTTTATAATTTAAAAGAGAACCCGCAATTTTAAATACCAAGACTTGAAACATGAGGAATCAGAGCACCCGTCATAAGAGGAATACTAAAATTTCTCCGAGCAAGTGTTCGAAGCATAGAATCAAAGTTGATGTGTCCATTCATCTGTGCCAGGAGATTGTGTTCCCAAGAAATTTGGGCAGAGTGTAAACATTTATTTTGCCATGTGCATTTTGACGTGTCTGTACTTGCTAAGTGGTTATATAATGCATTGGAGGCTGGCAACCTCAGTATATGAAAATGGTATGTTCATAAACCTCTAAAGCAAGCACTGGTGTTTGCTTTATGCTTATTTGCTTAGGAAAGCAAAAGCAGAAGTGACCTCAGATTCCGAATGGAGCAGTGAGGATTGATGATTACATCACATGTGCATAAAGTGTATTGTATCATTTTCTGAGATATATGAACTTATTAATTGTAATTCAAGCACCAGCCATTACACTCGCGCTGTCCAGACACATTTTCCCCATTAAAGTAACCACCAGAATAACGGTGATTTATAAACGTATTCCCTTAGTGTGTATTACTAAATAAATATGGATGAAAGTGACTTTAGAGGGTTTTAAAATTGTCTTTACTGAGACTTAATTGGGCACAGATGGTTATTGTCCGTTGCTTGCGCCTGGTACACAAAACGTAACTGGCTGAGTACTGCAATGGATCGTTGTCAGGTATTTTGTGATGAACTCTTCTTTAGAGGCGTCTAGATGAACTTCACTCCTAATGTAAAGGTGGGCGTCTTCACAACGTGTCCAGTGCAGGTAGTTGTTGTCGAACCCAGCTTGTTGAATCACAAGATAGTAGCGAAGATTCTTATTTCAGATTGGTCTGGTACTAAGAACCGTCTTGTAGCTTCGAACCACAAACTTTAGGAAAAATACAAGAACAAATGCCTCTGCTAAGTACATTTGTGGGCTGCAGATTAACAGGCGCATTGTCTCGCTGACCATCTACCAATGTTAGCCTCTCTGAATAATTATTGCTCAAATATCGGACACACAACGCAACCACCGTCCTTGTCAGGACGAACGAGGAATGAAAAAAGAAGGATTAAAAAAAAGCTAACTCCAATAACACTTCAGTGAAGAAAGTAAAGATATTTTTAACTGTATTTATTTCGCATATGACTACTGACAATGAGTGTCATCGGTTGAGTGTTCCATCTGTGTTGTGTTTCTTTCATTTACAAGAGAAGTCACTTTCATCCATATTTATTTAAATGTGTTAAAGACTAATTGATTTTTAAATTTTGTATATGCTATTTTACAAATCCATAGTTGATTCAGTTCTTATAGCTAAGATAGCGCATGTATGATCTAAAATCTGTAGTACATATACAGATAGTTACATCCATAGAGCCAAAAATACGTATAACAGGAATTTCGCTGGAATAAACCAGCTGAGGGCTATAATAAGCCACATAATTGCTTAAAACTTCACAAACGGTGCCGGATCAGATATAAGTTAAAAGTTCTCTGCCCTATACAGCATAGTTCTTGACTTCTGTATTATCTTGTGAAGACTCCAATGACAGACAAGCATCACTGTCATTCTATCTACATCTATGCCAAAAGTAATCTTGTGCGAAGATAGACACCGTTGAAGACCCATGTTAGATACGTTTTAGATTCGGCCACTAGTGACCAGTACTGCAGATAACAGGATAGGGAAAATCCCGTGACAAGCCCCCTAACAAGACGAGTACGAAATATAGTAAAACGTCCTCTTTGCAGTACAAATTATTTGCCTGAAGGTCATCGCGGATATCAAAACTGGACGCAGGACTACAATAGCTTTATTATCATATTCAGACATCGTTTACTCAACACCATGCCTTGACAGATCAGACACGAAGTGAGAAGTGCTACAGAACCATATGAAAGGTATCTTACAACAACAGAGATGCTGAGCTGACATGGTATGGCTACTGTTATAAACGAGCGCCATGGCCTTATCGTTCTACATTTTCCTACATCTTTCTTATTTTATTTTCTCAAACATGGTGCTTTTTCATCCCAGATTTGCTATTTTATCATTTTGATTATTCACGACCGGTTCTTTCATCGATGGTAAAACAAATTCTTTTGGTTGAGTCCACTTACCTGGCATCATCTTTTGAAGTCCACATTGCTTCGTGGTAAATCTGGTGAAACACATCTGGTTTCATCAAAATGAGACATCTGGGCATGCTACAATTTATGTAGACTATTGTTAACTTTGGAGCGAGCACGGCTGACACAAAAGCTTAGTCTCTGTATTGCTCGGCCGCTGTACATACAAGCGACGGGTCACCACATTAGGACAATGGCGCAGGGAGACGCTTAGCTTGGCCAGGTGAAGAAGTTTTCTCATGCTGTTTAAACCAACGCAAGGTAATACAATAGGCATCGTAACAAAGGAACTTGTTAGCGTGCTGGCGACAATGGAAAGAGGTAACAAAGGCCGCTGCCAACACGCGGATCTGATAGACATACAGAGAGTGATATGACAGTTGTAAGGCAGGGAACACTTTTGCATTGGCAAGCCAATTATCACAACACCTGTTTGTCAGGCAAGCCCCGCAACAAAAAGTTGGTTTCGAATTTCCCCACCTACTTTGGACTGACAGGGGACAAGAAAGATTATGGGAATGAGTGAACAGAACGACTCTTAGGTATTGGTTGTATGGGCGGTGTTCTACGTCACCAGGTACAAGGAACCCACATTTGACTTTTAGAGATATAATATACCGCACAGCTCGTTAGAGAGAGGAGTCCAGTTTTTCAACATTGTGGTGTAAAGAAAAATCCCTAACGCATAGCCTGCAATTAATTCAATGTGGATACATATTTCTTATCTGTGTGTATTGTTTTCTTAAAGGATTTTGCGAAGGGAAAAGACGGTTAGTAGATCTTAAACAGAGTATTAATTCTTTTTTTATTATTCTTTATTAATCTTAACCTCACATCTAAATGTGCGAAAGATAGTTTTTCAATTAATTCTTCTCATAAATTATTAATACAATCAGATTTTCCTCTAGGATGATAGGCCGATAGAAAGTAATTAATAGTTTATACGTCACCTTCATCTAGCACAATATATTTAAGATCATTAGAATCGAAATCATAGAGATCAATAGTGAGAAGTAGAATAAATGAAAGTCAACCAGTATATATTAAGTGTGAAAAGTTACGAAGACTTTTGTGTGTCTTCAGTCCATAAGAAGTCTGAGTCTACACGCTACGTGCCTGACGTCTAACAAAAAAAAAGTTATAAAAAACGGACATTTGGCAAGCAAAATTTGCTACAAGACATTCTTTGTTCCTCACTTAAAAAGGAATATTTCTCGCCCACACTCAAGAAGGTGAACGCAGCATTTTTCGTCACGTGCACACAAGTTCGATGCATAGTTATAACAAATTTAAATCACTCGAAAGCTTACTACAAGAGTGAAGCTAAAACTCACAGTTAATTACTCATTTCAAATTCAGCTCCATTGGATGCGTACTATCTGAAGTCAAGCTAAAGAGCTCAAAAGTTGAATCTCATATTTATACCTACGTCGCGTCAAAAGTGGAATGCAGTCAGCGACCCATAGCTGACTGCTTGCGTCATGGTCAGCGAACCAGAGCTGACCAAGACACTACTCCACCTCCAAGTGGTGATCTTGGAAACAGGTTGCATCACTGCAGTCTGGCTGAGAGAGTAGGGATCAAAAAGAGACGGCAAACCCGGTCCCAAAAAATGCCGTGCTGAAGTCGGATGTGTCGGCCGAAAGGTGCAGATATCGCAGCTATGGAGTAAACAGACACAACGCAACCAACGTCCTTTTCAGGATGAACGAGGAAGAAGGCAGAAGAAGAAGATATGTATACCAAGTGCAACACACTCTCAAGCGCATTCTATGAAGAAGACTTTAAAGTATATTTTATGAATCACGATTACATACGCAAAATAATGAGTCTACATATCACTAACAGTTCGTGAAGATATCCAGTCTGGAGAGTAACCTCCGGAGATTAGACAACATACCTTTTCAAACGACAACTATTAACTGTTGATCAGTGCTACAGAGATATACTCAAACTTTACACAAGCTCATTCTTAACTAACTACTACTTTATTAACTACAATATTAGTATCTCATCTGTGTGTTTTGTGTGAATCGTCACGATCTAACCAGCATTAACACTAGATGTGTAGATATTTAGTTAATAAACCCAATGAGCGTTTGATCATTATCTAGTTTGTTAGTGTATCACTCGTACTGTCGGTGTTCGATATTTACATATACGGAAATGTCTATACTCAGATGAGGTTGGAGGCTTTTTCTGTTACGGAATCTAAGGGCAGAAACTAAGGTCGTGGGGAAACATAACTCTTTCCATAATTACTAGAAAACACTGTCCAGTGGAAAGCATTCGCATTCCCTTCTTCTTGTCCCTATCTCGAATAGGTCTTTATTCTTTCTTAACGAGCCAATTTCTAGAGACCTTCTACCTAATATCTCATAGGTTATTCCTGGCAAAAACTACTGTCGTAGTTGCCCCAATACTACCACACGACAAATACTGGCTCGTCCGGGTTTAGTGAACTCGGATTTAGAAGAGAGATAAATCACATTTTCTTCCCTGACATACAGTTGCGACAATTGCAAAATTTGTTGGAATTTTGAGAGATTAACTCTAAGACTTTTACTATATTTCGTCTACTTCGTAGTGGGAATAATTAATATCACAAAAGCACGAGTGATACTTTTAAAAAAAAACTAAGTATCAAACTAAAAGCGTAAACAATTTAGAGAACAGAGAACACGGTAGGAAATGGGGAACAATTTTTTTTTCTTTTTCCGTAACTGCTGGAAACAATTTTTGTTCTTCGTAAATACTTGGTTAATTTTTCTTATCTAGACAGGGCTAGATAATCGGTTATCTAAATTGTTCATAATGCGCTCAGTGAGTGAATTATTTTAATACGTATTTGAGCTTGTTTACTACTTTAAACCTAGCTGATTTTAAAGAGATATAACTTGTGTGAGTTAAATATTTTTTTTCCGAGGTCACAGTCAATTTTGTCCTTCACAAACCCGTACTGCATATCATGGCAGACGCCGCAAAATTTAGAGCTAGTTTAATGGAGGCAGTGTGTGAATTCGGGTAAAGCGGGAAAGAGCTGGTGAAATTTGTAAGCGAGGAGACTGATAAACTTCATCCAAGAGAGAAGGATTTACAGAAACTTGCAATGGAGGAGGCCAATGCAGAAGCAGCGGAGCAGAAAGAGAAAGCCGTGCAGAAGCAGCGCAACGGAAAGCCGCAGCAGAAGCACCGGAGCGGAAAACCGCAGCCGAAGCCGCAGAGTGGAAAGCCGCAACATAAGCATCGGAGCTATAGAGAGACAGGGAGCATGCACTTAAAATGAAGCAACTGATAATCCAGGGACAGACCCATCAGATGGAACTTGAAACTTTCCCACGGCCTAAGAGGAGCAGCTTACGAGGTTTTTAAAAAACTTCCGGCCGGAGAGCAAGATGACTATCAGGCACTGAAAAAAGCTCTCTTGGTGAGGTACGAACTTCATTCGGAAGCTTACCGAAAAAAAATTCGAGGTTCTAAGAATGAGTCCGGAGAGACCTTCTAGAGTTCGCAGCCTGTATTAAAGACTACCTAGTGAAGTTGTGTACACTGAGAAACTTCACCTAGGACTATGGCCGGTTGAAAGAGCTGATTGTGATAGAGAAACTAAGGGAGTATATGTCGGTGGAAATGCGTAGATTTCTCACTTAGAACGGCGCTGACCGGTTAGAAACTATTCTTACTCTGGCAGAGCGATTCGAAAATGCTCTAATGGAATCTCAAACAGCCAGGAAGAAGTTTCCGGATCAGGCGCCAAAACGACCAGCTCACTCACAACCAGACTAACAAGCATTATTAGAACACGGTCACGTGATGGAATTTTTAAATGTATAATTTTAAAACACGCGGGGTATTATGATTTAAACACCCCTATCAAATTAGTGCAAAATAGATTGGATTGGTGTGAAGTGAGAGCCGGAATACACAATGGTTCTCATTGACAACTTCGTCGGAATTACAATCTGGAATTTTGAACTGAGAATTGGAAATATAATCTAACAAAATCGGAGTCACAGTTCAGACTGCATCGCCCTGTCATGCTAGCAATTCACCAGAGCCAAAAAGAGATGGAGCGGACAAAGGATTCCACAATTATAAGTAAGAGATCAGAAAAAATTAAACTCGCATTTATAAATACAAAGACAGGAAACTTAGAGGACCAGCATCGAACTATGTGGGCAACTTAAACACGAAAAAAAAGTAGACCCGCATTTATAAATAACAAGACTGGAGACCTAAGGAATCAGATCACCAGTCATAACTGGAATACAACATTTCCAGACCAAGTGACTCGAAAGCATCTAACCTCAGTTGCTTGTGTCCATTCTAAACTGTGCCAGGAAATTGTGTTCCCAAAAGTTGCTTTTGGTTAGTGGAACGAAGCTATCAGACGGTTTGTAGAACGAAGCTATTAGACTGTTCGTAGAACAAAGTTATCAGACTTTGAAGTGTCATCATCACTGAAGAACTGTCGAAACCACGGAAGCAGTAGTCTTCGATGCTAAGCTAAGTGCTTAACAAAAGGCAACAGCACAGAACATTAACATTCCTCTATCAAATCTCTATGAAGATAACACTTTCATCAAAAATTCACCACCATTTCAACCTGTGAAAACTAATTGATTATTAAATTTGTTACATGTTATTTTAAAACACAACTATCATAATTGATTCGGTTATAATATGTATGAAAGCAAACGTATGTGCAAGACTCTTAAATATATATTTACACTTAGACATATATTTACATATATAGCGCTAATTCTCAAAAAAGAATTTCCCTAGATTTACACCAGCTGGGGGCTTGAACGGGCTAAAACCTTTGCTTAATTCTTCATAAAAGGGGGCGAACCGATATAAGTTAACAATTGCCCTGCCAATACAGCATTGTTCTCGACTTCGCAAATATCTTATGGAAACTCCCTTGGGATAGAAGCGACATTACTCTTCTATCTACAACACTGAAAAAGAGTAATCTTGTGCGAAGGTAGACAACTTTGGCGACCTATTTTAGATACTTTTGAGTTTTGGCCACTGTTGGACCACTACTGCAGAGCTAAGGGGAGGCAATCCGTCACAGGCTACCACGACACATATGGGAAACCAAAAGCCAGGGATGAAGAGCTCCAGGACGACCAAGAATTCGCAAGGAGAACAACATTAGACAATCCCTGATGGACCGAGGACTGGACTGACACCAGGCCAAAAAAAATACATCTTACTGGATAACATGGCGCTCCCTCTGGCTAACCTCTACACACCAAGGTAGAAGAGGTTTGTTTGTTTTGTTTTAAGGACTATCTACTTTGTACACAGAAAATTCCATCAGTGGTCCGATCTATTCCTTTAGCTCACAAGGAGAATATCGGCACAGTGCACGAAATCCAAAGCATCGGCGAGCATCCCAATGTGTGTATACAGGAATCACACATTCTATAAATATTTTTGTATCGGATAGGTTTTCTTAATTGTGTAAACTCTGGCACGGCAGCGGTCGTATGGCCTACTCTTTACGATTTCCTTCTGCCAAGTAATTTTTAACGTGCGAAACTTGCACACAGGACCTACTATTTTTCGCCCTGATCCAATAAGGCTAGTCATCCGATCTCACTACTCGGGGAATCAGAGGGGAGTAAAACATTAGTACAAAGTGGTTATGAAAATCAAAGCCTAAAATCCCACTCCCTGCAGACCCAAGTAGAACAGTGCCAACTAAGATGGTATGGCCATGTCTGCAGAATGGGAGAAGATCGGCTACCACGACAAGCATGGGAAACAAAGAGCCAGAGAAACAGACCCCCAGGACGACCCAGAGTCCGCTGGGAGGACAACATTAGACAATCTTTGAAGGACCGAGGACTAGAATGGAACAAGGCCAGGAGGAAGACAGCCGATAGGATAGTCTGGCGCTCTCTCTCTCTTCCATACCTCTACACCTCACGGTAAAAGGGAAACGACTACGTAAGTAAGGTTCTGAATAAATTCCATCAAGAATATTCCGTGTACTGGGAACCGACGCAGGTGTCTTTAGAACTAGATGCGGCCGCCATTCCTCTTGACTACTCCGGTCCCCGAGATAGGAGAGAACCGACCAAGTAAGAAAATGTGTTTAAAGGATTGTCGAAGTGCGCTATTTGGCGCCGATGAAACATTTCGGTGTGCACATCTGCGAGCGCAACAAATCAATGTAACTATAAATTATCATTAAAAGTGGAAGTAGATATAAGTGTTCACTTCTTTAACTTGCGCATCAAACTCCATATTATATAAAGTACTTTTATTCTAAACATGGTAAACACAAGTTTTTTTTAACGACTTAACAAATGTACTAATAAAAAAACAGACTATTCTGTGCTTTACATAAATATGTGTACTGAATTGATAAAAAATAAATAAAAGATGTCAACCTGTTATTTAGTTTGAAATGTTATTAATAGTTGAATTGTTCTCCTTTTCAAAGAAATTGGATGGTTTCCCCTAACTACACTTTCTCTGCTCCTTAAAGTATCATATGGTTAAGATTTTTTTTTTTTTTTTTCACTTATTTCCGAGATTGGACATCACGTCAAAACCTTACAAGAGGTGTGATCTCTCGGTTATAAGTAGGGTATATTGTGTACATTTGTATAACATTTTGACCGCTGAACTGTTATTTTAAATTTAGCCGGGGGGGGGGGGGGGGGGGGGGGGGGGGGAAGGCGCGGCAGGGCACTTTTATTAACCATATAAAGGTTTATTTCTGTGAAGGACTGCTAGCTGGATGTTTGGCCGTCACGTCATAAGTTTATTCAAGTGTTGCTGCTTATTCCATCAATATACTTATTTATTTATATTTTCTAAGTGTAATGATTTTACCTCTATATCTATTATTGCTAGTGTACCGACGTGTCGTTATAAGTACTACTAGCTGAAATGAAGATCCATGTATGTTTTTCGTTTCCTTTTGGGTCTACCGATAGTGTGGTCTTCCTTAACTCCAGCTGATTTATGACTTAATCAATGCCGATTTGATGAATGGTGTCTAAAATAGCAATAAGTAATTCTTTTTTGGATTGTTTGTTGTTTGACTGTGTTGATTTATTTCATATGTCAGTGATAAACTGTCTCTTTTGTTCTACGGTTTTGGTTCGTTGTTGGTGGACGGTCTGCTTTATTTGTCTAAATATTAATAATTTAACAAAACATATCTGAAAGAGTACAGTTCTCCTCCAGTCAGACCATCCGTAGTTCTGTGAGTATTACTAATCTATTCCAGTTAGATCGTCTGTAGCTCTGTCAACATTACAGATCTGTCCCAGTTATCTCAGCCCATCTGTAGTTCTATCAACATTACAAATCTGTCCCAGGATGATCATCTTTAGTTCTGTAAACATTAGAAAATCTGTCCCAGTTATCTCAGCCCATCTGTAGTTCCGTCAACATTACAAATCTGTCCCAGGATGATCATCTTTAGTTCTGTAAACATTAGAAAATCTGTCCCAGTTATCTCACCCCATCTGTAGTTCCGTCAACATTACAAATCTGTCCCAGGATGATCATCTTTAGTTCTGTAAACATTAGAAAATCTGTCCCAGTTATCTCAGCCCATCTGTAGTTCCGTCAACATTACAAATCTGTCCCAGGATGATCATCTTTAGTTCTGTAAACATTAGAAAATCTGGCCCAGTTATCCCAGTTATCTCACCCCATCTGTAGTTCCGTCAACATTACAAATCTGTCCCAGGATGATCATCTTTAGTTCTGTAAACATTAGAAAATCTGTCCCAGTTATCTCACCCCATCTGTAGTTCCGTCAACATTACAAATCTGTCCCAGGATGATCATCTTTAGTTCTGTAAACATTAGAAAATCTGTCCCAGTTATCTCAGCCCATCTGTAGTTCCGTCAACATTACAAATCTGTCCCGGGATGATCATCTTTAGTTCTGTAAACATTAGAAAATCTGTCCCAGTTATCTCAGCCCATCTGTAGTTCCGTCAACATTACAAATCTGTCCCAGGATGATCATCTTTAGTTCTGTAAACATTAGAAAATCTGTCCCAGTTATCTCACCCCATCTGTAGTTCCGTCAACATTACAAATCTGTCCCAGGATGATCATCTTTAGTTCTGTAAACATTAGAAAATCTGTCCCAGTTATCTCAGCCCATCTGTATCTGTCCCAGGATGATCATCTTTAGTTCTGTAAACATTAGAAAATCTGTCCCAGTTATCTCACCCCATCTGTAGTTCTGTCAACATTACAAATCTGTCCCAGGATGATCATCTTTAGTTCTGTAAACATTAGAAAATCTGTCCCAGTTATCTCAGCCCATCTGTAGTTCCGTCAACATTACAAATCTGTCCCAGGATGATCATCTTTAGTTCTGTAAACATTAGAAAATCTGTCCCAGTTATCTCACCCCATCTGTAGTTCCGTCAACATTACAAATCTGTCCCAGGATGATCATCTTTAGTTCTGTAAACATTAGAAAATCTGTCCCAGTTATCTCACCCCATCTGTAGTTCCGTCAACATTACAAATATGTCCCAGTTATCTCAGCCCATCTGTAGTTCCGTCAACATTACAAATCTGTCCCAGGATGATCATCTTTAGTTCTGTAAACATTAGAAAATATGTCGCAGTTATCTCACCCCATCTGTAGTTCTATCAACATTACAAATATGTCGCAGTTATCTCACCCCATCTGTAGTTCCGTTGTGGTGAAGTGGGATGTTATAAATATTTATAGGGGACTTAGTGTACTGACTGAGATCAGCTGTGAAGGTATCTATATCTATTAAGAGTAGTGTATTATAGATAACCTTACTTGCTACCACATATCTATATATCTCAGTCAGAATTATTCTGGAATAGTGTGATGACTACGTTATGTGTCTAGGGTATGTGTATGATGAAGTGTAAGTCACAACAACAGACAGATAAACAATTTAATTTAATCCACTACTCTTGACAACACTGTGTCACTCACATACATATAACACTCTATGAGAATATCTTAAGGAGTCACTGATAACTTTTCAAATAACAATATGTATTCATGGTTATCATAAAGGTATATGTGTCCTGATTCAAATACAAAGGAACCAGGAATCACAATCAATTTTAATTACAAGTATATGTACAGACTTTATCAATATGAATATTGTAGTGACATATATTATTAAAATATCCTATGTGTGTCAGTTGTGTAGTGGTAATATGAGGTAATACTGGTTTTGTTTTGTTCAAGCTCTGTTGGTATTTGTCATCATGACTTCAATAGTTTGTCTTTTGGGACAAGTATTGGAGATGTTCTCAGTTCCTGATATTAAGACAATTAAATTCCCCTCTGAATGTTATTTTTACAAAGTCATTTCAAGATGAGGGGACATAATGTTGAGCTCAGCTGGCCAAATCAGCTTATCTTGCGTGATGGCGGCAGGAAAGGACTCCTCTGCTCGAATTCTCCCCTGGGCTCTGGAGACACCTCACTGATAGCTAAAAAGACAAAGGAGTATGCTGTCCGACTCTGGATTCAGCAAAGCTCTGACCAGGTGCTGCTCAGTACCATCAAGACCACGGTCCCTGAAAACAAGAAGGACGTACCTTCTACTTCATAACTAATTGATACTCTAGTTCTACACTGAGCACAATACAACACAAACATTGAGTTCAGAGCGTTAGGCCAACTGTCAGCTTCATCTGAAATACTTTATACCAGTATTTACCTCCTTAATGGTTACCACGCCTCTGCACTTCCAGCATTATTTCTGTCTAATCAATCATCCAGGTGTCAGTGTACTATTTGGCCATTCCATGCCGTTTTACTTCCCTCCGACACCCTCTGTTCAGGCTGGAGCATTATAGGCTTTATCTCCTGTTTGCCACTGAACTACACATATATATACAGGCATAAATTAACAATTTACATTCAATTTTCATTAAAAGATACTGAATGGTTCAAGCTTACCACAATTTCATGGAAATAAACACAGATACGTTGATTAGCAATGAATTCTGGCACAATTACTGGCACAAATTCCCATCTGCTTATGTTCCAGGCTTTTATTTAACACAAATATGAGCTGGCTTCAACGCACTGTTGCTTTATCAAGATTATTTGCACTAGTGGTCTCGAACTAACGCTCCTAAGTGAGTATATCAGCGAGTCTAGCCAATGAGGCCACGTTTCGACAAGTGTTTGAAAAAATGTTACCTTTTCACGTCTCCCCTAACAACGAAAGATAGTATTTATAGCCCGACCAATCGTGGTTAGTCTTTCATTTGTTGCGCTCCAATCAATTTGGAGTTTACATGGTAGGCTAATTCTGTAACGTAAGATTTTTTTTTCAAACACGTTATAAAAAAATTTTATGAGCAGAAATGATTCCATGCTGTCAGGCATCCCCACTATTTTATTTTGGGTATAATTTATTAATTCCTGGACTATTTGCGTAACGTTTTACATATTCTTTGTCAGCAAGCCCTAAGGAACCCAAATATCCAAATTTAAAAGAGCTACGTGGCTGCGTTCAAAATATGTATTTTCTACCTCCTGTTTCGAAGATGTGCTGTCTGGGTACTGTTATGTTTTCAACCGTAAACCCATCTAATGTTATCTTTTCTAATAAGAGTTTTTCAGGATTTATAAACCTAACTCTGGGATGGGTAATGTATTTTATCACTGTCCGTCTGAAAAAAAGTTAGTGCATGTAGTCTTACACGCGTGATGGCAGCATTTGTGTATCGCGCGAAGCGTGTTTAGTGTTCGGCTTTCTGCCTCTCCCTTCTCGCTATCCTTTTGTCCATCTGTCTTTTGATCTTGGTAACATAGTGTAGAAAAAGACATGAATGGAATTTAAAATTTAGGTCAACTTGCATATTTCAAGGTTTTTCTTAGAAAGGCAGCACATTTTATTGTGTGTTTGGGAAACGCGTGTATGTTGCAGAAGGCCTTTAATATCAACGTGAAACGTTACAATTTGCATACGCAGTAGAAAACAAGGGGATTTCGAGTACAGTCATTGTGACAGCACTGTTCTTTACCATTCTTCTTCCTTTATTTATTATATGTATTTATTAGGCTTTATATTTACTTGATAATTTATATATGTGGATTAGAATATTCCACGACACCTCCCCTCTTAAAACAGACATTATATGTCAGTCCTTTATTCTATATTCACATAGAGAAATTTATTATTATTTCTGGGGTTTACGGTGATTCTCATCACACGGATGGCGGCTTAAAAAATCCGCTCCCAAATTGGTTTTTCCAGATATATACTCAATGCTAAAATTATATGGAGCCAGAAGTAAAGACCATCGGAGTAACCTAGAGTTCTCATGCTTAGCCTGTGCTAGAAACGATAAAGGTTTGTGGTCTGTTTGCAACTTAAATGCCTTCCCATACAGATAAATATTGAATTTCTTTATTGCCCATATTACTGCAAGACATTCCTTTTCGCTAGTTGAGTAATTGATTTCAGCTTTATTCAACTTTCTGCTAGCATATGCCACTGGGCTTAATTCCCCATCCAATGCATCTGATTTCTGTAGTAGAGTTGCTCCTAGCCCAATATTACTGGCATCCGTCCTTACAATGAATTCTTGACTTAAGTCAGGTAATTTCAAAATGGGTTTACTTGTGAGCTTTTCCTTCAATTCTTGGTAAGTCATTTCACATTGTGGTGTCCATGTAATGCGATCTGGATGTCCTTTACGTGTCAATTCAGTTAACGGTGCACATATGGAATTAAAGTTTTTGATATACTTCTGGTAGAAACCACATAATGAGACAAAGGATCTCACGTCCTTCTTGGTTTGTGGTCTCGGGGCTTTCTGTAGTTTCTCTAAATTCTTTGGGTCAGGGGTCATGTTTCCCTGATAAACTGTGTGTCCCAAAAATTCCAATTCTTTACATCCAACGCAACATTTAGTTGGTCGGGCTGTTAAATTTGCCTCCCTAAGTCGATTAAACAGCATGTTCAGAGAGTCAATGTGTTCCTCAAATGTTTCTGTTGCTATAAGGATATCATCCATAAAATTTGTTATACAGGGATTATTCAGAGGATCCAATAATTTTCTCATCATTCTAGAGAAGACACTAGGCGCATTCTTCAATCCAAATGGCAATCTATTAAACTCATAGTGTCCTTCTGAGGTACTAAAAGCTAGGTATGGTCTAACCTCAGGCTTCACTGGAATCTGATAGTATCCTTTACTCAGATCCACTTTTGAGAAATATTTAGCTTTATTTAGTCTGGCAAACAGCTGATTTGTATCCGGCAATGGATCCACCTGTCCTTCTGTAATAGCATTCAGTCTCCTGTAATCTATACAGAGTCTATGTTCTCCAGAGGGCTTCCTTAAGAGTACAACACCGGAACTATACGAAGATTCACTGTGCGAAATAATTCCTTCCTTCAACAGATAGTCTATCTCTTCCTTCAAAGCTTTCTCCTTAGCAAACGGAATCGAATATGGTTTCATACAGACAGGTGTGGAGTCTATTAGTTTCATATCATATTCCAATAGGTTTGTATGTCCTGGTCGGTCTGTTAACACCTCTGCATGATTATTTAGAACCTGTTGCACTCTCTCTTTCTGAGTTTTCGTTAAATGTGTACTGATTTTCACCTGTGCTGCTGTCTCACAGGGGTGTAATGGATATTCAAATGATGAAAGTGGTTCCTTTTTCATCTCCATGGCGATGGACAAGGTCAACAAGTGTGTCTCTTCCTGATGTTCTCTTTCCAAATATTTTTTCAGGAGATTCACATGATAGATTTTTTCTTTCCCCTTCTTATCTATCTTATAATTTGTTCTAGACACCTTCTCTAGAACTGTATATGGACCCTGCCATCCAATTTGTAACTTATTCTGACTCCCAGGCAAAAGAAGCAGTACTTTCTCTCCCACAGCCAGATTTCTGTCCTTCGCCTTCCTGTTATAATAGGCAGCATGTTTCTTCCTGGCTTGTTTCAAATTTTCATTGGCAAGTTTCCAGCCAGTTTTTAACCGAGTGGTCAGCTCATTCACATATTGGTATGAAGATGTAATGTTTTCCTCTGCCTTTTCATCAGTCCACGTTCTTAACAAAGCTACATATGGACCTTTAATTGTGTGGACCTATTTGTCCATGCACCGGTATGGTCTCTTCCACTCGAAGCTTTATAGTGATGATTTTTCCTCCCAGAATTATCATTCACAAAACGACCGCTACCAATTTTTCTTTTGGGGCTTTCTCCCCACTTAAAATTCTTGATGAGAGATTTCCTCTCTACATCCTCTTCCTCCAGTTTGTTTAAGTCCGATAGAGGGATTGTCGGCTTATCCTGGGGTAAGACATCTTTTTGCACTCTCCGCATAGTGGCCATTGTAAAACAGTTAAGTGAAGCTTGTCCGTGAAAAGGGGCTTCCCATTCCATTTGGTCCACTTTATCAAATTTATATCTCTTTTTATTATCAGGCCTAATTTTGCCCCGGGGCGTGTCCAGGTCCTGATCCATGTTCCCACTGGTGGGTGTTCCCTCATGTGCTATGCTACACCTTTCTACAAAATTCTCAATGTCCCATCTTGCTTTGGGCCAATAATAATTGTGAGCCACCTTTTGAATGATGGTACCTATCTTCTCATGGTCCCCATCTGGTTTCACATGTATGCTCCTTATTAATTCTGTCCTATATCTCTTTGGAAGAACCAGCTGTCCGTGACCATTGGATCTAGCTCCAGTCTTCCTATACATCAACTTGTTTTTCATGTAAAAATCTCCCTTGCCTGGAGTTGTATGACAAGTTGACAATTTTCTGAAACAAGGCTTGAGTGTTTTATCCCCAGCCTGTGCCTTCCTCATCTCTTCTGGAGTGGTATCTAACATAATATCCTCCTCCTGTCTTGAGGTCGACCTGACCTGAAGGGTTGCCATATACACAGGTTTCCTTCTGCAACGGTCAGTGTCATGATTGTCCATCTGACAATTCTTACACCACCTTTTTCCTTGGTTGAAAGATTTTCTTTCATTATATTTCCTTTCATCGAATTGTGGGAATTTATTTTTATTGTCATACCGTGGCCTATCAAATTGGTGCTTACCTTTGTGTTGATCCCTAGGATCAAATTTATTAAAGTTCTGTGGTGCCCTAAAGTTATCCACTTGTTTCTTTTTATTACCTGTTACCTCTGCTTGAGCTGCTTGATACCTTTCAGCAACATTTAGCAACTCACCCAGCCTCTCTGCACCTTGTTCCATGAGAAACTTTCTCAGGTCTGGAGCCATGGACTCTCTTAATTGCTCTATAAGGACTATTTCCTTAAGATCTTGGGTTTTCCCCAGAGAAGTCCATTTCTCCAAGTATGTCTCTATTCGTGCAGAGAACTGGTGATAGGTTTCACCTGACAGTAGTTTAGCATTCCTAAATTTTTTCCTATAAAATTCTGCATTCTTTTCATACCTTAACAAAAGAGCCTGCTTTAGCATGTCATAATTTTCCTGATCACCTCTGCTCATTTTTGCAAAAACCTCATAAGCTGCCCCACGAAGTCCCTGAGATAACTTTAAGCTCCACCTTTCTCTCTCTAACCCATATGTGGTAGCTAATAGTTCATATCTATTTATATAGCTCTCAATATCATCGTCTTTCTCAACAAAATGATCTAAATGAAAGTTCATAGCTGAGGTTGAGGCTCCCTGAGTAACCGTAGCATCAGAGGCAAAGGGACTGGCACCATTTTCAGGAGCATGGCCTTGAAACTCAAACTCCCTTAGTCGTAACTCATGTTCCCTTTGTAATCTTTTATCTTCTGCTTCCCTTTCTGCAGCTAATTTCCTCTCTTCTGCAGCTAATTTCTTCTCTTCCCTTTCTGCAGCTAATCTTTTGTCTTCTCTTTCTGCTTCCAATTTCTTAGCCTCTTTGTCAGCCTCAATCTGCAACCTCTTAGTCTCAGCCTCAGCTTGTAACTTCTTAGTCTCAGCCTCAGCTTCAAATTGTAACTTCTTAATTTCCCTTTCAGCCTCTAACTTTCTTTCGGCTTCAAACCTTCTTTCTTCGCGTTCAATAAATTTGTCACATTCCGTAGTAACATAGGCAACCATAACTTGCCCATCTAATCCTAACTCCTTTGCAGTCTGAACAGCAGCAGATCGAAATTTGGCTAGGTCCGCCATTGTCTATCAGGTAAGTTTATACAATGTCTAACCAACAATTTAATCTCTAAATATATCTAATGGACAACACAGGCACCGTGAGCTCAACCTTATTTAATTCCACCCAAGGATACCTTTTAATTCTTATATTCCCTGAAGTGAATTACCCCCAATATTTTTAATAGGGAAAGATTCAAAATCCCAAGAGCGAGACCCCAATATATGTGGTGAAGTGGGATGTTATAAATATTTATAGGGGACTTAGTGTACTGACTGAGATCAGCTGTGAAGGTATCTATATCTATTAAGAGTAGTGTATTATAGATAACCTTACTTGCTACCACATATCTATATATCTCAGTCAGAATTATTCTGGAATAGTGTGATGACTACGTTATGTGTCTAGGGTATGTGTATGATGAAGTGTAAGTCACAACAACAGACAGATAAACAATTTAATTTAATCCACTACTCTTGACAACACTGTGTCACTCACATACATATAACACTCTATGAGAATATCTTAAGGAGTCACTGATAACTTTTCAAATAACAATATGTATTCATGGTTATCATAAAGGTATATGTGTCCTGATTCAAATACAAAGGAACCAGGAATCACAATCAATTTTAATTACAAGTATATGTACAGACTTTATCAATATGAATATTGTAGTGACATATATTATTAAAATATCCTATGTGTGTCAGTTGTGTAGTGGTAATATGAGGTAATACTGGTTTTGTTTTGTTCAAGCTCTGTTGGTATTTGTCATCATGACTTCAATAGTTTGTCTTTTGGGACTAGTATTGGAGATGTTCTCAGTTCCTGATATTAAGACAATTAAATTCCCCTCTGAATGTTATTTTTACAAAGTCATTTCAAGATGAGGGGACATAATGTTGAGCTCAGCTGGCCAAATCAGCTTATCTTGCGTGATGGCGGCAGGAAAGGACTCCTCTGCTCGAATTCTCCCCTGGGCTCTGGAGACACCTCACTGATAGCTAAAAAGACCAAGGAGTATGCTGTCCGACTCTGGATTCAGCAAAGCTCTGACCAGGTGCTGCTCAGTACCATCAAGACCACGGTCCCTGAAAACAAGAAGGACGTACCTTCTACTTCATAACTAATTGATACTCTAGTTCTACACTGAGCACAATACAACACAAACATTGAGTTCAGAGCGTTAGGCCAACTGTCAGCTTCATCTGAAATACTTTATACCAGTATTTACCTCCTTAATGGTTACCACGCCTCTGCACTTCCAGCATTATTTCTGTCTAATCAATCATCCAGGTGTCAGTGTACTATTTGGCCATTCCATGCCGTTTTACTTCCCTCCGACACCCTCTGTTCAGGCTGGAGCATTATAGGCTTTATCTCCTGTTTGCCACTGAACTACACATATATATACAGGCATAAATTAACAATTTACATTCAATTTTCATTAAAAGATACTGAATGGTTCAAGCTTACCACAATTTCATGGAAATAAACACAGATACGTTGATTAGCAATGAATTCTGGCACAATTACTGGCACAAATTCCCATCTGCTTATGTTCCAGGCTTTTATTTAACACAAATATGAGCTGGCTTCAACGCACTGTTGCTTTATCAAGATTATTTGCACTAGTGGTCTCGAACTAACGCTCCTAAGTGAGTATATCAGCGAGTCTAGCCAATGAGGCCACGTTTCGACAAGTGTTTGAAAAAATGTTACCTTTTCACGTCTCCCCTAACAACGAAAGATAGTATTTATAGCCCGACCAATCGTGGTTAGTCTTTCATTTGTTGCGCTCCAATCAATTTGGAGTTTACATGGTAGGCTAATTCTGTAACGTAAGATTTTTTTTCAAACACGTTATAAAAAAATTTTATGAGCAGAAATGATTCCATGCTGTCAGGCATCCCCACTATTTTATTTTGGGTATAATTTATTAATTCCTGGACTATTTGCGTAACGTTTTACATATTCTTTGTCAGCAAGCCCTAAGGAACCCAAATATCCAAATTTAAAAGAGCTACGTGGCTGCGTTCAAAATATGTATTTTCTACCTCCTGTTTCGAAGATGTGCTGTCTGGGTACTGTTATGTTTTCAACCGTAAACCCATCTAATGTTATCTTTTCTAATAAGAGTTTTTCAGGATTTATAAACCTAACTCTGGGATGGGTAATGTATTTTATCACTGTCCGTCTGAAAAAAGTTAGTGCATGTAGTCTTACACGCGTGATGGCAGCATTTGTGTATCGCGCGAAGCGTGTTTAGTGTTCGGCTTTCTGCCTCTCCCTTCTCGCTATCCTTTTGTCCATCTGTCTTTTGATCTTGGTAACATAGTGTAGAAAAAGACATGAATGGAATTTAAAATTTAGGTCAACTTGCATATTTCAAGGTTTTTCTTAGAAAGGCAGCACATTTTATTGTGTGTTTGGGAAACGCGTGTATGTTGCAGAAGGCCTTTTAATATCAACGTGAAACGTTACAATTTGCATACGCAGTAGAAAACAAGGGGATTTCGAGTACAGTCATTGTGACAGCACTGTTCTTTACCATTCTTCTTCCTTTATTTATTATATGTATTTATTAGGCTTTATATTTACTTGATAATTTATATATGTGGATTAGAATATTCCACGACATCCGTCAACATTACAAATATGTCCCAGTTATCTAAGCCCATCTGTAGTTCCGTCAACATTACAAATATGTCCCAGGATGATCATCTTTAGTTCTGTAAACATTAGAAAATCTGTCCCAGTTATCTCACCCCATCTGTAGTTCTATCAACATTACAAATATGTCGCAGTTATCTCACCCCATCTGTAGTTCCGTCAACATTACAAATATGTCCCAGTTATCTCAGCCCATCTGTAGTTCCGTCAACATTACAAATATGTCCCAGGATGATCATCTTTAGTTCTGTAAACATTAGAAAATCTGTCCCAGTTATCTCACCCCATCTGTAGTTCTATCAACATTACAAATATGTCGCAGTTATCTCACCCCATCTGTAGTTCCGTCAACATTACAAATATGTCCCAGTTATCTCAGCCCATCTGTAGTTCCGTCAACATTACAAATCTGTCCCAGGATGATCATCTTTAGTTCTGTAAACATTAGAAAATCTGTCCCAGTTATCTCACCCCATCTGTAGTTCTATCAACATTACAAATATGTCGCAGTTATCTCACCCCATCTGTAGTTCCGTCAACATTACAAATATGTCCCAGTTAGCTCAGCCCATCTGTAGTTCCGTCAACATTACAAATCTGTCCCCGGCATTCATCTGTAGTTCCGTCAACAATATAAATATGTCCCAGTTATCTCACCCCATCTGTAGTTCTATCAACATTACAAATATGTCGCAGTTATCTCACCCCATCTGTAGTTCCGTCAACATTACAAATATGTCCCAGTTAGCTCAGCCCATCTGTAGTTCCGTCAACATTACAAATCTGTCCCCGGCATTCATCTGTAGTTCCGTCAACAATATAAATATGTCCCAGTTATCTCAGCCCATCTTTAGTTCTGTTAACGATATAAATTTGTCCCAGTACGCTCAGCTCTTCTTCTTCCTCGTTCGCCTTCAGACTTCCACATTTATGATTCTAATAAAGGCAGTAGTCAACTCAAGGTTCCCGACATCTCCAAACAGTTTTTCGTTGACAGAAGTGGGTTGTTGCCATATGCTACTCCGTTCATTACTGTAGGTGGGGCAGTATTGCAGCAGGTGTTCGACTGTCATTGGGCTGGTACCGCAGGTGCAGAGATCTGTTGCACCAATTTTGTATTTGTGGTACAGATGGTATCTCAATCTGTTGTGACCAGTGCGTAGCCGAAAAATGATGACCTGTTCTTTTCTGGATAGTTGGTGATATGCATCATTTTTCAAATGTCCCGGGTGCTCTCTTTCCCATTTGGACTTGAATGTAGACTTTATAGTAGTCTTTGCCGTTGCATAAGTTGTCTCTATATCATTTTGTTGTAAGGCACCTCCTTCCTTAGCAAGTCTATCTGCCTCCTCATTTCCTGGTATGTTGCAATGGGCTGGTATCCACTGGATAGTGCACTTCTTGAAGCATTCGGCCAGTCTTTCAAGGGAGATTATCAGATCTTTCAATCCTTTAGTTTGGTGGCTCTTCAGCGCTGATATTATTGAGAGGGCATCTGAAAAGATTACTACCTGTTTTTCTGCCTGTGCTTTGCATTCAATAAGAGTTTCAGCTGCCTGTTTCAGTGCTTCTGCTTCAGCACAGAAGTTATTGCAGTATTTTCCAGTGGCAATTGCCATAGAGTGAATTCTATTCTTTAATTTTATGAGGATGCAGGCACCCCAATTTTCAACTGCATTTGTTGCCGAACCATCAGTATATGCATGTGTCCAAAGCTTTGCTGGAAATGTTTGGTCAATATGCTTGGTTGCTATACACTTTCTTTGTGTTTCTGTCTGTGTTCCCTTACCTTCAATGCCTGGAATATCAGATTTTAACTTAGGAAAGCATCTTATTTTCCACAATGGGATAGTTGAGCTTGTTGGGATTTTCTTTGCAACTGAGCTTGCTAGTATGGTATTATTGGTAATTTTTTCTTTTGCTTGGGCGACAAAGTTAGTTCGCTTGAGCCTGCCTCTTCCTAGCCTATTCATTCTGTGGTACATGGGGTGTCCTTCGAGCCTCTTAAATTTTTCAGCTTGTTTTAAGACTCTGCTGTCACGTCTATCCTCCATTGACTGTAGCCCTGTGATGTTTTCCATATGGTTGATTTGTGTAGACTTTAGGGCCCCTGTTATAATACGTGCTGCTTGGTTTTGGAGTCTGTTTATTCTGTCAAAATTTGACTTTGCTGCCGTCGACCAAGCTGTGATGCCATATTCCATAGCAGGTCTGACTCTGCCTGTGTACAGCTTTTTGAGGATATTCTCATCAGCACCCCATGTGGTACCTGCTAACTATTTCATGATGGCCATGCGAAGTTTTGCCCTTAGCTGTATTTTGTTAATCTGTGATTTCCATGTCATTCGGCGGTCTAGTGTGATTCCTAAGTATGTTGGTGTTTCATCTTCTCGTACTGCCTGCCCATTTAGTTGCAGCTTTGCTTGCTGTGGTTTATTTGACAAGGTAAAAATAGTTTGTGTAGTTTTTTGTTCATTTATTTTGAGCAACCACTTTTTGGACCAACTTTCAAGGGCTAGCAGTGAATCCTGCATGCGCACTCTTGCTGTGGGGATGTATTGTTCTGAAGTCCACATGGCCAGGTCATCAGCGTAGAGGGAGTTGTGGACATTCTTGTGGATGTTTTCTGTTATATCATTTATATATATGAGGAAGAGTGTTGGGGAAAGGACCCCACCCTGTGGAACTCCATGTTCCATTGTAGTCTTTTTGCTTAACTGTCCGTGCACCTGCACTCTAGCTGTTCTGTTTGTTAGATAGTTGCTGATCCAGTTATACATTTTTCCACAGACTCCATATTTAAGCATTTTAACTCTTAGCCCATCTTTCCAAACTTTATCAAATGCTTTCTCCATATCTACCAAGACTGCTAAAGTGTGCTTTCTTTCTTGGAAAGCATCTTCGATTTCCTTTGCAATGTAGGTGACTTGGTCCTCTGTAGACCTATGTTGCCTGAAGCCTGCCTGCTGGTGCAGTAAAATTTGTTTTTCTTCGAGGTGCCAGCTTAATCTGGTATTGATCATTCTCTCCATAAGCTTTCCCGTGCAGCTTAGAAGGCTGATGGGTCTGTAGCTGTTGGGGTCCATTCGGTCTTTGTCCTTTTTGGGGATTGGAACTAGTACTGCTTCTTTCCAGGCTATAGTTCATAATCTTGAGGAGTACTTTCTTGGCCTTAGGTCCTAGCTCTTTAAGCATGTCATTTCTTACCCTGTCTTTTCCAGGTGACTTTCTTTGCTAAATTGATACGATGGCTGCCTCTAGCTCTCTCATGGTGAGGTTTGTTGTCATATGCTCTTCTGGAACAGTTGGTATATTTTGGTAAGTTTCTTGCTCTTTGGAGATTTCCTGTTTTCTGTCCAGTGGAACATTTATCTGGCTCTCAAGTGAGAATTTTTGAGCAAAAACATTAGCTGCCTCTTTCTTTGTGAGTATTTTCTCATTTTGTTGTAGGGCTATTTCCTTATTTTTGCATTCCTCATCATTTAAGACTTTGGCGAGCCTCCATCATTTTCTTCCATCTTTGTCGAGGTTAAGACTTTCTGTTCTCTTGATCCAACTATTTTTGGCTGAACAGTTTAACGTTTTCCTGTATTTTGCAGAGATAGCTTTGTAGGTGATGTTTGCCTCAACTGTTTTGACCTTTTCTGCTACATCTCTGGCCTCTGTTACCTGTTCTTCCAGTTCATTGAGTTCTTCTGTCCAGTACGGCTTATAATCTTTCCTCGCCCCTCTTGGTATTGATTCTTGGGCAGCTTTCAGAACTGCTTTGTTAAATCCGTCAGCTATTTCTCCAATTCTTTTGTTTTGGGTGTTTATGGAACCACAGTATTCATCTGTCAGTACTGAGAACTTGTTCCAGTTGGCCTTTTTGTAGTTCCAGCGGGGTAATGGTTTATGGAGGTGGAGTGTATGTTCCATATTGATCATTAATTTGATCGGTTTGTGGTCACTGCCCGCCAATTGGTTGAGCACAATGCGTTCGATCTTATGGTTGATGTCTGCTGTTGAGAAGGCAAGGTCGGGTGTCGAGGTCGATTGCCATCTTCTTGAGTAGAAGCTGGGTGTATCATCTGCTCTATTGATGATTTGTAGATTTGAGTCAATCTCCCAGTCCTCTACCTCAATGCCACGGGTATCAGCCTTTGTGTAACCCCACCTTTCTGAATGGCTGTTGAAATCACCAACAACTATGCAGTTGGTGCGCCTAATCTCCATTGTGGCTAGTGAAAGATCTATATCTGGGGGGGGCATATAGGTTGTATACTCTAACGGTCTGGTCATCTCTCGTGATATCAGCTCCTATAATTTCCGCCTGACTAATGTAGCAACAGAAAGTTCTCTGCTAGGCAAGGAATTTCTGATTAACATGAGTACTCCTCCCTTGTGTCCCTCTCTATCTAGCCGGAAGGTTTCATATCCTCTTACAGAAAATCTGTGGTTTGTGTTTAGGTGTGTTTCCTGAATGCAGGCTATGTCAATTTGCTCATCATGTAGTTTTTTTGTGAGCGGTAGTTTCTTCCTTAGGACACCTTCTGCATTCCATTGGAGTATATTTAGTGTTCTTTCCTGGGTGTTTTGGCCAGTCGCATTTTCCCTAATATTCTGCGCCCTGGCGGCACGATGCAGAGATAAGTGACCACCAGTAGCTTTGGGTGGACCCCTTCGAGGCAGGGAGTCCGGCACTCTTCCCACCTGGCGGGACTCCTTGGGTCGAGCACTATCTCGTTGAGTCATATTTGTGTCTGTCATCTCATGGCGGTTTGCGTTGCACTATGTTGTGCGCCTTGCGGCCCAGTGCATCCGTCTTCAGCATGCATTTGTTCGGGACTGCTTCCCTAGCCTCTGGTTTTCCGTGACCTTCCTACAAGGCAGCAGTTGTTTTACATCAAAGTTGTCTCTCCTAGGAGAGCTATCTTTCTGGACTAACGAGTCTTTCCTACCTGGGTTTGTGTGAAGTTGTCCTTCTCTTAGGTGGATTGTCAACCAAGACTACATGCTTTATACGAAGTGAAGACATTTGTTGATGACGCCATTATAGTAAAAGCATGTGAAGAAAGCACACGTAATCTTTTTGTGAACAGAATTTTCTGACATGACAAGATGGCAGACAATGTCGTTAGCTGAACATTCCAAAATCATGCCCTCATTCAGGTATATACGTAACATGCAGACATTGCATGTAGCACAAAACATGGGGGAAGTCTCCTCACATGAACTTACTGGCTCGTACCAAGTCAATCACTTACGAAAAATTGCAATAAAGCGGGAACAAACTCCAACATCTCGAATTACAAACTGCGTCGGACATCTTGAACCGGAAGCCTATCGTACGCTCAGCTCAACTGTAGTAATGTCAACATTACAAATCTGTCCCAGTTAGCTCAGCTCATCTGTAGTTCCGTAAAGATTGTGAGGAATCAGTTGTGCACTTTTATAACGTTCATTCTCTCCGGCAGTATCACTTCTTTTCTTCATTTTCTTAACCGATCGTCCTATTCTTTGACATATTTTATGCACCTACATTCTGCCCTAGCCACTCCCAGACTTGTGTACATTTCGCAATGTTAATCGTCGTAACCTAATTAGGCAAGTCCGCGAATAATTTATCACCTAAGTCGTCTAGTCACCGTTGATAAAGTCGATCTTTATTGACTCAAGATGGTAGAGCACGATCGATGAAAAGAAATGTCTGTCTGAGAAATCCGTCTGAGGGATTTTCCCAAACACAGGTGATAAGACGTAATCGTTTCCGCTGGCCCATCGTTATATACATATTACCGATAATGTGTCTTTGGAAACAATATTGTGTTAAAGCATCTAAACAGAAAATGTTCAAAGATTTGTTTGTGAATTTGCGGAACGATGCAATCAAAAGTATTTCTTTCTAATTAGAAAGTGGTCACGCGTTGGAATTTTAAAATTTGATATTTCAAAACACGCGGGGGATATAATCATTTAACACCCCGACAATTTAGTTCTAAAGAGTTTACCATTGGCTTAATGTGAGAGCTGGAAAAGACTTTGACTTTCATTGACAAATTCGTTGGAAGTGCAATCTGGGATTTGAACTGAGAAATGGAAATATAATCTAGCGAAATCGGAGTCACAAATCAGACTGCATCGCCACGTCAAGCTAGCATATCACCAGAGCCAGAGAGAACGATCGGACAAATGTTTCAAAAATTAAAATTATGAGTGACAGATCGAAGTATTTGGGCAACTTTAAAACCCGCAGTTGTAAATACCAAACTGGAAAGTTAAAGGACCAGAACAGAGTATTTGGGCAACTTTAAAACTTAAAAGTAAACACGCATTTTTAAATACAAAGACTGGGGACCTAAAGAATTAAATCACCCGTCATAAGAGAAAAATTAACATTTCCCAGACCAAGTGATTCGAAAGCATCAAGTTGCTGTGTCTATTTTAACTTTGCCAGGAGATTGTGTTCCAAAAGTTACTTTCGGGTAAGTGTAAACATTTATTTTACCGTGTGAATTTAACATGTTTTCCTTTTTAAGTGGTTATATATGAGGCTGGCAACCTCAACATATGAAAATAATATATTCATAAACCATTACAGCAAGCGCTGGTGTTTGGTTTTTACAAAAACTCGAAAGCATCCGCAACCCCAGACTTCGAATGGAGCAGTGATGAATGATGATTACGTCACACGTGCCTAAAATAAATAATATCATTTTGTGACATATATGTACCTTGTTAATTGTATTTTGGGCTAATCATTGCAGTCACGCTGTCCAAGCACATATTATTCAAGTTCAATAACCAGAAGAATAACTGTAATTTCTAATCATATTGAGGACATAATCAAAGAGATATACTGTGTATACTCTGGAAAATATTTATTCAGAGACGCTAACATTTGTAGCTGGACAGCGAGACAATGCGTCTTTTCATTGGCAACCTATAAATGTACTTTGCTTAGGCATTTGTTCTTTTTATTTTGTCTAACGTTCCTGGAACGAAGCTATCAGACTGTACATGGTACGAAGCTGCAAGTCTAAAGTTCCTACTACACTAGCTATGAGTTAACAGAAGGGAATCAACACTAACCGCCTACATTGGACGAGTTGTGTAGAGAAGAGCCCGCATCACAGAATAATTGTCGAAATCACGGCTGCAGGACTCACTTAGACCAGCTAAGTTTATTAAGGAAACAGCAAGAGGACAATTGTTTTTATAAAATCTTCAACCCAAGTCTCAGTGAAGACAATTTTATTTACATCTAAAATTCACCATCATTCCATCGCTAACTTAACCTGTCAAGACTAATTCATTGTGTAATATGTTACATGTTATTTAAAAACAAAACAATCGTAGTTTATTCAGTTATTATCGGTATGAAAGAAAACAAATGAACAATACTCTTTAATATATATAGATCTAGACATGTATCTACATCTATAGAGCAAATACTTATAAAACGAATTTCACTGGATTTACACCAGCTAAGGCTTGAACGGGCTAAAAGGATCCCTTTACACGCCCATTGAGTCATATTGGGAATATGGTGTTATGCCCATATTTTCTTGACTATCGCCACACTAGGGGTGACATGGTCAGCATCACGCCGACCGCATTAATTTTCCCAGAGTTACTCTGGAACCCAATTCATGGGGCTGGGTCGAACGGGCTAAAACCGTTGCTTAATGCTTTACAAAAAGCGACGGATCAGATATATGTTAACAGTGCTCTGCCCTATGCAGCATTATTCTTAACTTCTGAAAACATCTTTTGAATCTACATTGAGATAGAAGCGTCATTATTCTTCTATCTACAATTCTGCAAATGTAATCTTGTGCGAAGGTAGACACATTTGAAGACCCATATTAGTTATTCTTGAGTGTTGGCCATTGGTGGACACCTATTGCAGTGCTAAGGGAAGGCAATCCGTGACAACCATTACACATCTGTAATTGTTATTGTTAATCAGATTCGACTTCACTGCACTCCGGGCAAATCCATAAGGGATCAGTCTCCCTCTGCAAATGTCAAAGAGTATGAATGCTAATTGTACCTGTAGCACATTGGCTGTACCAACGACGGATGCATCCTCTCTCACGTCCATTTCTACTAGTCCCACGTTTGATGCCAAACTCCAACAGCTTCAGCCTTGTTGATTCATCCATGGCAGTGTCATTATCCAGCAGGCGATCATTAATAGCCCTTAGTATCTCTCCCTTAGCCATGTCCTGTGTCCCCACAATGGGTGCTCTCGAGGCCAGTCTGCCAACTCTTTCATTGCCACGTGCCCTTGCATGACCAGGACAGTAGATCCACACCAGTTCTTCAAGACGTGAGGCTTCTATTTTCGATTCCTACCGCAGCCATCCATTCTGAAATTTCCGAAGCATGGCTTGAGAGTCTGACAATGTAACTGCCCCGGTTGATGGAGTTTCAGACAGCCAAATCAGTGCTGCAGTAACTGCCGCTACCTCCATTCTCATGCTGGAGGTTGTTGTCATGTAGGCTCCACTGTGTTCAACGACGACCCTGCCCTTTTATTCTCGCAGAGAAGCCCCATACTGATTTCTCACGACGAACTACAGACCCATCAGTGTACACAATGGCGTCATCATCCCCAGGATGATCACTTATCAACTGATCAATCTCCAACTCTGCTTTTCCATTGCTCCAAGATCTTTACTCTCTGCCAGGGCCAATGATGACCTGGTGGTAGTTTATCCAGGTCTCCCCTGACTTACGCCACTTTTCCCCTTTGGATACATTTTCAACCCTGGTCACCTGACTAATCGTAGCCTCTGCCTGTGTTATCCTTGACATCCCCCTCTTGATTCTTGCTCCTTTCATGTCAGCCACATTCTCATGTAGGGGATGTCTTTTGTCGGTGGTTACCCGCGTATAAGCTTTTGCCTGGGCCGTCGCATATCTAATAGACAGCAATCAGAGCGCGTATCTCATTGTCACAATGGGGGTATCACGCGTACATCCCAAAACTACCCGCATCCCTTCATTTTGAATGCGTTCCAGCTATAATCTTTAAAGCTGCCAGTCCTCGCTTGCTCTTCCCTATGATCAGTTCCACATAATACTTGAATGATAGCCCACGATCAAACGTTACTCCCAGATACTTATTCTGTCTTACCTTTCAATGTTCTGCCCACTGAAAGTGATGTCTGCACGGTCTGCTTTCACTATGAAGTTGTTAAAAGAGCACCACATCACACAGGCCTTGTTGGGATTGACCGCTGCACCGCTTCCCATACACACATTTAGAAACCGCCTCTAGTGTCTCGTGTATGCCTTGAACCATTTCCTGTCTGTCTGACCCCGTTCTGTACTTGAGTATGTCATCTGCGAAAGTTAATGTTCGTCCCATTCCTGGTATTTACATTCTGGTCGGTCTCTCCATTTTGTTTGTTTCTTTTTTTTTGGTGTGAAAATGCCTAAAAAAATGGAGATGCTCTGGTTACCTCCAACTGGAAAAGGCCAGAGTTAGCGATGGAAGCAAGACTTATTCTACAGCACATGTAAAACTGACTAATTGTGATGTGGCAAGGGTAAACATGTTAGTCATTAATACTAAGGCAAAGAGGGTTTAAATGAAGTACAGCGGACACTCTGTTCGATAGGGCCTTAACAAAAATAATTCAGAGACGCAGTAAACAGGGGTAAGTGTTAGGTTTAGGGGTTGAAATGAAGAACACATAGCCGTAAGTTCTATAGGGCCTTAAAATATAATTCAGAGACGCATTATGTAGGGATAATGCTTACGTTTAGGTATCCTAAACCCAACCCTAACAACGTTAGTGACTTACTGGGATGACATCAAAGAAGAAGGCCCACTGAGATTCATTTCAACTAGGTTTAAGTATCCTAAGCCTAACTCTAATCCCTAATGCTTACGACGCTGGCTGCTAACTGGAATTGTATCAAAGAAGGCGGCCTACTGTGCTTCATTTCAACCACCAGGGAGTTACAAGAACTATCTATTAGTAGATGTAGCAGGGGAAGCAACTGATGGTTTCAACTGGGACAGTTAGGTATAAGCAGTAAGATAAAGGGCAAGAAGGTTGTCCGAGGAAGGTGCGCATAAAACCTCCCGGAAGAAGGCTGGATTAGTGAATAGAGTTCACGGTGCACGCTCTTAGGGTCAGTTGAGAAAAAAGAAACATTCGAGAAGCACCAGTTTGACAGGCAGGTCGCTCGAACCTAGGTAACGGTTGTGCAAGGTGAACCAGCCATCTTGACAGACATATGCTTGCTCATCGAAGTTTGCTAACTCGATGATCTGTGGTGGACAGACTCAGCGGCATCATAAAGTAGAAGATAATAATTACAATAAGCAGACAAGTAAAGAACGAATTTACGAAGGAAATTCGTTACCAAGAGAATTGATCATCTTGACGAGGTATGTAGATATTCTATAGCTAAGAAGTTCAGTAAGTCAGCCTTGTGAGGCCAGTGATAGTTAGAATATCAGGAAAAGTATTCATCCCCGGAGATGCCCGGTATTAACCATCAATAACCTGAATGTTATAATAATATATGAATAGACGATATTATTCAAGGAAGTTATAAATACTGAATAAGACAGAATTATCAACAAGAGCATAAAAAAGAAATCTCCGTAGTCATAATCAAGTAGACTTTGTATTCCATGAAATTGTTCTGCGAGGCCAAGTGTGATGGTCGATATGCTATATGACAACCAATGTACATCTTGTAAATAAACTGTGTTTCGACTAGATCAGGATTTAGCCATCTTCATGCAAAGTTACGTGGATAAATGTATTGGTGTGACACTCTGTCTGTTTATACGTTTCATCGTTCACCGTTGAAGTAATGAACCTGGGTAGAAAAGAAGGTAGTGGAATACTTGAAACAATACAAGAGTAGGCTGCCACATTAGACAAGCAATTCAAAATCATCACATTTTTCTGAGTTAAAAGAATAACGGATGACTGCTCATGATTCAGTATATTATCATTATTCCTGTAAGCATAGTGCACATTAGTTTCCTCAATTTAATGTTTATTTCTTATGTAATTTATTGACATGTCTTGTCACAGAAGCCCATGTATTATTTTAAAAGAAATGCCTGCCAGACATGTGCACCAGCTGGTTCTTGGTACGAGAAGAAAGACTGGAAACTTCATCAAGTGGAAAGTGAAGCAAGGCTGTGATATAAATTATGAAGGTATTTACTTGTGAAACTTACTTTATGTTTCCCCTTGCCTTAACATGTTTACGAGTATTACATGTAATTTTTTTTGGTCTCCATAAATATCAAATTTAGAAACATATTTCATTACTTACATGTTTTGTTTTGTTTCTATCGTACTTTAAGGCAAATTTTTTTAAATGCGTGTTTATATGTTTATTTGATATTTTACTAATGTAAACATTTGCCTCTTTCTAGGAAGTTCAGATGTGATGGAGGCTGAGGCTGGTAGTGTTTTTGGAAGCTGGTCTCTGACACGATAGACATTTACTACTCCGCCATGCTAAGTGATGGTAACAGCTAAGCATTCAAGCAGGTCATTGAAATTAAACCATATAGCCTTGAGGTTAAAATTATCAAAGAAATGTCAGTGCAAAGATCATGTTGGAAAAAAATGTATGCTGTGCCACGGAATGTAATTACTTATTGCTCCAATCAAAAATTGACGCTTTGAAGATGTGGTTGCGGCTCACCGACAATTATCCCCATAGTCAGTATTGTCCTGCTGGCCAAGATGTGTTTGTGAAGCAACCTTCTTAAGAAATGGATATGCTACTGGGCATAACAGATTTATTCACACACCCCTAGCCTTTAAACTGTTGAATACAACGTTTGATACCAAAATATGACAGGGTTACAAATCTGAAACTGTTGAGTTCCTGTGAAAAAAAGGTTGCCCAAAACTCAAATGAGAGTCTTCATTCAGTAATTTGGAATAAAGTGCGAAAGCAAATCTTTCATTCAAGAAAGCTTATGGAATCCTGCCTTCTAAGTGATTGGAAGAATTTAATGAAGGACCTGCTATACTTTTCAAGCAAGCTGTAGGTTAACATTGGAAAACAGTTTTGTTGACTGGTAGGAGCAAGAAAGCCAAAACGACTGCCGTTTACCTCTAAAAAGGCCGACAATTGTGTTAAGACAAAGAAAGCATTGAGGCAATAATCTCAATAAAAAGCCCGACAGAAATATTCAAATAAAGCTAAACATGCTACTGGTATATTCTGAATAAAATTTAGTAATTTTTGGGGAGATAATATTATAAATTTTTGGTGGTTATACTTTCATTATGGAGAAAAATTAGATGTTCTCAAAATCTATGTTTCTGTTATATATTTCGTATAACGTGCACATGTATCAATTAATTGCCTTGAGATTTGGCACATGTACTGTCCATAACATTCTAAAACTTTTACCACATCGATTTTTTTTAAATCTCTCAAACATTTGATTTATTGAAAACATTAATGTACAATTGAGCAAAATGTGTTACTATTTGTAGGCGCTAGGTTCAAAGACCTCTAACTTTGGATCTACTAAAACTATCATAAAATGTTATACATTATTATCATAAACTTTCTGTCAAATTTTATAATTCCTAGCTTAATAAATAAAAATGCCTTAGCAGTTTGAAATAGGACAATATAATCCAATATGGCCGCCATTTCCATGACAACCAATGATACACTACCATCAAACTCTTTATTATACATATCAATGGTTGATGTAGGTGTCGCGTGGTGTGTATTGGGGCAACTACGTCATTAGTTTTCGCCGGAAAAAACCTAGGAAAGATTAGGTAGAAAGTTTCCAGAAATTGGTACCTCTACTGAGATATTATACAAATTATTTGATAAAGTGTGGGAGAGAGAGGAAATACAAGCGGAATAATGGAAAGACGGTTATCTGCTCAAGTTGACTGTGATAAGTCTGAATCCTATCTCGGCTATCATTCAAAACATTACTCTCTTCTCTTCTTTGATCCATAACCACCAACTATCAAATTGATTCCACTTTGCTCGGTCGGCGGCCATCCTTCGTACAGTGCCCCAACTGTGGTTCATTTATTGCATCTCAGCTTCCACAGTTCTCCGCCAAGTTGTTTTTGGTCGGCCTCTCTTTCGCTTTCCCTCGGGGGTCCATAGCATAGCTGTTCTTGTGATGGTATCAGGGTCCCTTCTAAGGACGTGGCCAACCCAACTCCAGCGTCTGCCAGCTATGATGGTGTGCATGTCCTCCTGATTACTCCGAATAAGTAGATCTTGGTTACTGATGGTGTTTGGCCAAAAGATTCGGAGAATTTTCCTTAGGCAGATTGTGTGGAAGGAGGACAGTTTCCACATTTCCTTCTCTGTTACTCTCCAACATTCCGCACCATAGACAAGCACAGAAAGTACACAGCTCTCATACAGTCTTTATTTGGTCAAAACATTACACCGTACAGAAATTCCGAGAAGTCAAACAATGCTAATAATTTGAAAGGCCTTTTAGTAGGAAGACGAGAAAGTGTAGATGTTGACAGTTTTTCGAAAGGCAATGTGCAGAGATGAACGGAATATATCAATGATGAGAAAATCATGGACAAACTGTAACCAGAGAGTTACTGGAATAGTGTGCTATTAATTAAATGAATTATGTTATTTTTGACTTGCTGTGATTCCCATGAGTAACTACATCTTGTCTGATCTGTCTAATCTTACCCTCTGATTCGATAGAGTCAGTGAGCGATACTACGTAGGTTATATATATATATATATATATATATATATATATATAGGTTATATATATATAGATATATATATATATATATATATATATATATATATATATATATATATATATATATATATATATATATATAATAATAATAATAATAATAGCCCCTTCAATCATAACTGACTATGGGAATGCGCCCCTGAGGTGACAGCCCTCAGCTGCTTATTTTCCTGGTGTTTTCTCCCCTCCTCTGCTTGTTGTGTGAGCCTCTCTTCGCCCAATCTGAGGTGGCGCCGTAAATAGCATCGCCACTAAGTGCGATCGGCAGCTTCATCCTCCCATGTTGCTGGATCCATGTCCAGTGCCCTCATATCTCTCTTGCACACATCTTTGAACCTCAGCTGTGGTCGCCCAACTGTTCTCTTGCCATCTGCTAATTGTCCGTAGAAGATATCTTTTGGGATGCGACCATCTTCCATGCGGCGAACATGGCCAAGCCAGCGAAGTCTGCGCTGTCTAAGCAGTGACAACACCTCGACATTTGTCACTTTATCTTTCCACGAGATGCCGAGGATGCGGCGTAGACACCGCAAATGGAAGGTATTGAGCCTTTTTTCTTGCTTAGCATAGGTCGTCCAGGTCTCGCTGCCATATAGGAGTGTGCTGGTGACGCAGGCATTATATACCGCAGCTTTGGTCTTCATTGTGAGTTTTGAGTTTTCTCAAACACGCGATGTGAGGCGGGCAAAGGATAGCTGCAGCTTTCCCAATGCGGCTGTCGATTTCTGTATCCAGTGAGAGTTTGTCATTGATGGTAGACCCTAGGTATGTGAAGTGGTGCACCACTGCCAATTCAAAGTTATGGATAGTGATAACTGGTGCAGCACCCGCATCCTGACTCATCACATTCGTTTTCTTTATATATATATATATGTGTGCGTGTGTGTGTGTGTGTGTGTGTGTGTGTGTGTGTGTGTGTGTGTGTGTGTGTGTGTGTGTGTGTGTGTGTGTGTGTGTGTGTGTGTGTGTGTGTGTGTGTGTGTGTGTGTGTGTGTGTGTATGTGTGTGTGTGTGTGTGTGTGTGTGTGTGTGTGTGTGTATATATATATATATATATATATATATATATATATATATATATATATATATATATATATATATATATATATATATATATATATATATATATATATATATATATATATTATATATATATATATTTATATATATATATACGTGGTGTCAATACCTTGTCGAGGTATGGCGGCTTGCGTACCCTGATTACACCAGAGCTATGCCAGCTGGAGTTTTACTCCTGGGAGGTTCTACCAAGCTGGACAGGTTTGCGCGAGAAGAGGTCAGACTAAAGCAGACACCCTGGTCCTCCAGGTTGAAGATTTTAGCATAGGGCTGACACCTCTGTCTATGTAAAAAGAAATGAAGCTACGGAAACGACAACAAATGAACACACTTTGCTGCGGGACGGACATCGGGAGTCTGAGGCTCCTATGACTGTCTGTGGTGAAAGCCAAAAGGAAGCCACTGAACCAGAGTTGGGGCACTGTACGAAGGATGGCCACAGACCGAGCACAGTAGAATCAATTTGTTGTTGCCCTACAAGACACCACCAAGCGTGATGACGACTGACTGCTTTGACGGTCAGTGGATAAGGATCAAAAAAGAAGAAGAAGTCAACTGGAGGAAGCTTTTGTTGTTCTAAGCCCGTGTCAAATTTCAGAGGGTCTTCAACTGTGCCACCTTTAAGATTGGAAGAACCGCAGGTGTGGGAATCTTTCCAGTTCCATTGTTGGGCCAGGCCTAGAAGAACATTCGAAGATAAGTAGCCTTTTTTGGGGCTACTTGACTTGAAAAAAAAAACCATCCCACACAAAATAAATTAAAAACTTAAGATTATTACGAGTTAATCTCTACAAGTAAACATTGAAATGATGACACACATCTGTGGTGTTAAAGAACAAAGCAAATACCATTATAAAGTGTAAAAAAAAAAGTAACATTTGTTCACGTTTAGCACAGAGGAAAGACCGTTTTCATCAAAGACCAACAAAACAGATGAAGATAGACTTTAATTAACGTTACACGTAATTTAAATGCTTGACAGGGAAACCATATATATATATATATATATATATATATATATATATATATATATATATATATATATATATATATATATATATATATATATATATATACATATATATACATATATATATACATATATATATATATATATATATATATATATATATATATATATATATATATATATATATATAGATATATATATATATATATATATATAAAGGAACCCGTTACACGCCCATTGAGGCATATTGGGAATATGGTGTTAGGCCCATATTATCATGACCATCGACACACGAAGGGTGATGTGGTCGGCATATATATATATATATATATATAATATATATATATACAAATGGATTTGTAGGTTGCTCACACTTCAGATGGCAAAGACGTAGTGGCAAACTCTGCATCCAGTCTGTCTCACACTTTCTTTCAGTGTGTCCTTTCAATTTAGCGCTTCGCTTTTTATTGGCTCTAGCGAACGACTGAGGGGTACTGACGTCACAGTCTAAAACTAGACCTGAAGTTTTCTTCCCGAAGCAGCGATTCCATAAAATATGTGCGTTACTTGACACTTTCCCTTTCTCATTCTCGGCTTGTATACTATCAATCATGTTCCATCCTATCTTGTTTTATACAGCCGATTTATCTCTATCTTCATATCCATGCAATTCCACAAGCTATCACTTCTTGAATTTTCTATTTACAACAGGTGTGGGTTTACATGCTTCCAATTCAACTGTAGACAGCAGTAATCAGCAATTATCTAGGTAAATGATAAACTCCTACTGTTGTTCCTTATATCAATTTATTCATAAACCTCTCCTGGAATCAAAGGTGAAATCCTTTTCATAATAATTCCATTCTGATCCCTTTTATCATTTCCGAGCGATGATTTGTCTTCGACAATACAATAGGTCTACATCTCCATTTTGTTCAATGCTATATGCTATGCTGGCCCCGTGATGCGCGATAGACGATTGGTCCGTAAAAACTACGCTAAGCGGCTTAGCAATGTATTGGAACGAACTTTTGCGACAGTGCTCCCCCATATTTTAGCTGGATGATATCTAGCCTAACTATTGGGTACAATACAGTTGCAAATCTATCACTCAGAGGTTAGTGTTCCTTCCTTCCATTCTGTTCTAGTTCTGTTTAATGGCGACTGAGAAAATCAGCACCCACATTATGTTTTCCAGGAATATATTCAATTGTAAAGGAATATGGCTGAATAAAAAACGTCCATCTTAGCAAACGACTATTTGCTTGACGTGACGAGGCCAGGAATGCCAGGGGTTGATGATCACACTGGAACACACATTCATTGCGATACAAATAGGGTTTAAACTTATTGAAGGCCCACACCAATGCTAAACAACTCTCTCTCTCTCTATAGTAGAGTAATTCCTTTCTGCAGAGTTCAACTTGCGGCAGGCATACGCAGCAGGAAAAAGTTCCCCAGGCTGTGTCTGAGACTTTTGCAATAGAGCTGCACCAATTCCTAGATGGCTTGCATCAGTCCGTACTATAAACTCTTGCGTCATATCTGGCAATTTCAGAATAGGCATACATGTGAGTTTATGCTTCAATTTTGAATAAGCATGCTCACACTCTGCTGTCCACTTTATTGTGTCAGGTTTTTTCTTTCTTTTTCAGATCAACCAAAGGTGCACATAAGGCGTTGAAGTCTTTGATGTATTTTTGATAGAATCCACCTAATGATACAAACGACCTCACATCCTTTTTTGTCTGTGGTCTAGGTGCAGTTCTTTACTTTTCTATATTTTTGGGATCAGGAGACGTTTCCTTGACAAATTGTATGTCCCAAAAATTCTAATTCCTGACATCCAATAACACACTTTGTTGGACGAGCAGTCAAACCTGCCTCTCTGAGTCTATCCAGTAACAGTGATAGGGAATGTAGATGATCCTCAAATGTTTCAGTGGCAATGAGAATGTCATCCATAAAGTTGGTGATGGTTGAGTTTTTCAAGGGCTCCTGCAATTTCCTCATCATCCTTGAAAATACGCTTGGTGCTTTTTTCAACCCGAATAGTAGCACATTAAATTCGTAGTGGCCATCCGAAGTGCTAAAAGCCAGCATGTGTGGGATCTCGGGTTTGATGGGAATCTGGTAATATCCCTTACTTAAGTCTACCTTAGAGAAATATTTCGCTTTACTTAGCGTCGAGAACTGCTGATTGGTATCCGGTAATGGATCAGCTTGGGTTTCTGTGATCGCATTCAATTTTCGGTAATCGATACAGAGTCGGTGTTCTCCGCTTGGTTTTCTCAACAGCACAACACTTGAACTGTAAGGCGATTCTGACTTGGAGATGATTTGTTCTTGCAACAAATAATCAATCTCTTCCTTCAATGCCTGTGATTTTGCATATGGTATAAGGTAGGTCTTAATGCAGATCGGTGTTGGATCGATCACCTTCATGTCATATTTCAATAAGTTTGTACACCCAGGTTTATCTGTTAGCACATATGCATGTATTTTTAGTACCTTTTTAAACTGCTCCCTCTGTTCCAGAGTTAACTGAGTACTAATTTTGACTTGTTCATAAGTCTCAGTCGGTCTCAATGGATACTCTATTAAGGTTAGTGGTTCATGCTTCATTTCAGTTGCGATGGCCAGAGTCATCATATGGGCTACCTCAGTTGATGTCCTGTCTTAATATTTCTTAACAGATTGACATGGTACACCTTTTCTTTGCCATTCTTATCAATTTTGTAATTAGTCCTAGATAATTTCTCTAGCACTTTATATGGACAATGCCAACCAATCTGCAGTTTGTTGTTACTGCTGGGGAAAAGAAGAAGCACTTTTTCTCCAACAGCAAGTTCCCTATCCTTTGCTTTCTTGTTACAGTATTCAGCATGCTTCCTTCTGGCTCTGTGTAGGTTGTCATTAACCAATTGCCAGCCAGCTTTCAGTCGAGATTTCAACTAATTTACATACTGAATTGATGAGGTTACACTTTCCTCTGCCTTCTCATCTGTCACGTCCGCAGCAATGCTTCCAGTAGACTTTTTATAGGCCGGCCAAACAACAATGTTGCCGGTGCCATTCCTGTAGAATTGTGTGGGACTTTCCGATATGCAAATAATGCAGCGGGTAAGTATACGTCCCAAGTATCAGGTTTTTCACTTGCAGCTTTCTAAGAATAGAAATGAGCGTACCATTGAACCGCTCTACTTCACCGTTTCCTTGTGCATGATAAGGAGAGCAATGATAATGTCTGGCTTGAAATATCCTGAATACTTCTTGTGTTAGCTTTCCCTTGAACTGAGAACCATTGTCAGTCAATATCTGATGTGGGAAACTTAACCTGGTGAATATTGTCAACAGGGCTTCTGCCACATGCTTAGAATATAAAGATGACATGGCAACGACCTCTCCTCACATAGAGCATGTATCAACCAGAGTTAAGATATAACTATTCCTTCTTTTAGTCCTAGTGAGGGGTCCAACAATATCCACTGCAACTCTCTCAAATAGAGTACCCATAATTGACATCTCTACCAGAGTTGCTGGTGCAGTCCTATGCTTGGGGGCTACACGTTGACACTCTGGACAAGACTTCACATTTCTTTTGATATCTTCCGTAATCCCTGGATAGTAATAGTGACAAGCTATCCGTTCACTTGTGGCACCAATTCCCACGTGTCCACTAAATGGAATAGCATGTGCCAGTTCCATAACTGTCTCCCTGTATGATTTTGACACTACCAGCTGTCCATGCCCTTCAGGTTCTGTTCCAGCTTTTCTATACAGTAGTCCATTTTTCATATAAAAGTCTCCTTTCTCTGGGGGGTCAATTTGCCAAAACAAGGCTCCAATGTGTCATCTACTGTTTGAGCCTTTTTCATCTCCTCTTGATGAGTATTGATATGATTTTCCTCCTCCTTTTTGGTGCACGACCTGGCCTGGACTGCTGTCATGACAACAGGTTTTATTTGGTCACACAAAAAACATATCTACATCCCAGTATCAGTGGGTATATAGGGTCATCTATCACTGCTGCTGTTATCACTCCTTCCACGTAGCGAGATTTCACATTGATCCTAACTATGGGAAGTGTCATGGTTGCTGTCCCCTTAATTGCCCCTTGTATTTCCATTGTTTCTGTGGTAAATTGATCCGGGTGCACTAGGGTTGAACTCACAACTGAATCAAAATCCAGACCTGTATCATATAAGCACGTGACTCGAGTGCCGTTCACGGTCACGAGCTCACTCACAGGGGGATGACGGAGGCTATTCTGACTCCCGGTCAGTTCCTTCTTATCATTCCTATTCCGTGTTGCTAAACATGCAGCGTGATGAGGAGTGGTTTTTCCTTTTACAATCTACAGTATTGTAGTGTCTCATCTTACAAATTTTGCATCACTTATCTCCCTGTTTGTAGGGTTTCTTTTCCTGAGTCTGAGGGTTCTTGTCCTTATTATCAAATCTTTGCTTATTTTTTAAGGTTGGTCCTTTTGGTCAAACTTGGTATTATTTAGTGGTGGCTTATATCCTTCTACTTGCTTTCTTTTTGTTCCTACCTGTCCAGCTTGAGCTGCTTGGTATCTCTCTGCACATTTTAAAATGTCTTCCAGCGTCTCTGCTCCTTGTTCCATAAGAAATTTCCTCATTTCTTGAGGCATGGAATCTTTCACTTGCTCTAACATAACCATTTCTTTCAGATCCTCATAGGTTTTCTGATATTTACCTAAACTACTCCATTTTACCAAATACGTTAGTAGTCTAGCTGAGAACTGGTTATAGGTTTCTCCAGGTAGAAGCTTAGCAGTTCTGAATTTCTTTCTATAAGAAATAATTCTTTTCGTACCTGACCAGTAAAGCTTGTTTTAAGATTTCATAATTTTCCTGATCTTCTTTGGGGAGCTTCAGAAACACTTCATATGAAATACCTCTCAATCGTTGAGATAACTTCAAACTCCATTTTTCCTTTTCCAATCCAAATGTAGAGGCAAGTCTTTCATACCTATCCAGTGACGACTCAATGGCGTCCTCCTTTTCAATAAATGGATCCAGGTGGAAACTCATGGCTCCCTTTGCCATGCTCTGGTTGGAGCTACTCTCAGAGTGAGGTGAGCTACTAATATGGGTGCTGGTACGAGCCTGAAGTTCAAGTTCAAGCTGTCTCATCTTCAGCTCATGGTCTCTCTCTACTTGTAACCTCCTCTTTTCTCTCTCAGCTTCTGCATTTGTTGCTTGAACTTCAGCTTCCAACATTAATCTGTTTTCTTCCCTCTCTGCTTCAAATTTTTTGGTCTCTCTCTCTGCTTCACATTTCTTCTCTTCTCTGTCCATATACTTATCACACTCAATCGTGACATACTGGATCAGAGCATCACCACTCATGCCTAGATCCTTTCTATCTGCAGTGTAGCAGACCTAAACTTGACCAAGTCAGCCATGATGTATCTGTAGCCTAGTAGGGTAAGCTGTCTTACTCAAACTAAACTAATATAATAGAATTAACTTAATTAAAATTAAAGTAATTAAACTGACATCACCATATATGAAACAGCTTTCCATACCTGTACTAAATGGTACTCCAAACCAAATTTTATTTCCTACTTTGCTAACTCTTTCCAAAAAATTTCTACAAAAAAATGTTGTAGACAGCAGAAATAGAATATTGGTTCTGGAATATCAAAGATATCCCGCGAACGAGACCCCAGTGTGACGAGAGGTTTTTTTAAAGTTTAAGTGTAAGTATTTTATAGTGATTGTGACGTACATTTTATATGCTGTTATTATGTTCTTATATCTAGCTATTAAATAGCTTCGTCCACTAGTTTTTATTACCGTCCGTCGCATTGTGGCAGAGACGACGTCACTAATCAGTATGCAAGAGAGGTCAAAAGGTGGGCGAATGAGAGCGAAGGGTTCAGGGGGCATTAGGAGATGGGTCGTTGAACAGGGAGGATGCATGTGTGAATTGCTCAGAGATATTTCAGATGTCGGTGTGTTTGATAGATATGTTCTGAAGTAAGTCTGTTCATCCTGGAATGACAGAGTGTCTGATTCATTCACAGGATAGGTAGAGGAGTGAATAGAAATGATATAGTGATGTTTGCAGACTGAAGACGGGCGATGTTCCTGTTCTTATATATTCGTATGCTCATAGATACAGCTGATTACAGGACTGGATCTCGACATTTACGGACAGACTGTTATATGCCAGTACCGGCATTTTCCCTATGCCAGGGGAGTTAGCGATGTGTAGTGAAAAAGGTCTTACAAGTAATACTTCATTGGAGCATACGTTTTATCCATAATAAACATGTTCGTGTTGTGAATAAGCTGGACGTTTCTTCAATTCTTGTGCGGATGTTTATGTAGCAAGTAATTAAGAACTATTGTATGATCACTTGGCTACTGCAAATATGTTTCACTCTTCCATGAATTAAATCATTAAACCTAAGAGCAAGTTGGAGAACGCCACAGCTTTTTGGGGGCCAAGTATCGTGGATTTTGAACTTGTAAAGTACATTTTTTTTAAAACCAAGTCTACAAGCAAATGTTTACCGTAAGGACGTCCCACTTACGGACAAGGTGAAGGTCGCATCTGCTCAGAGCGGTGTATGAATGGAGGAGAGGAAATTTTTGAAATAACTTTCGAAATATATTATGAATTAACTGTTCATTATTATCAAGGTGTCGGCAGTGGAAAAGTAAAGAGGGCCAGCGTTATCGAAGAATTTTTTTTCATTAGAAGAAAATATCAATTTACCAGCAGTCACTATTTCAAGCGAGCGACTTCTGCGGGTCTACAATCAAATTCAAAATGGAGTCTTGTCAGACCGGAGTTTAGGGAAGGAGTGACGAATCGGTTTACATTGTTGTGGAGTGCTTCAGAGCGGCACATCCATTTCTTAGCACCATATCTCAGGCCAGGAAGGAGACTGTTTTATTTTCATACAAGATAAGTGCGATTTTTTACATCTTTCGGTCTGTGTTCATGATTATTTTGGGTGGATCTCCATCAGCTCTGATGTTTGTTTTCCTTTTTTAATGTATTAATATATGTAATTCTTGTATAAGCGGGCAAGGTTGGCTCGGCTGTCTTGTTGTGTGATACATCTCGCCGTAAAGCGGGCACACACAAATTGTTCTATAGGTACTGTGTGGTGATCATAACCTGTTAGATCATTACAATTATTATTATTTTTTTTCTTCTTTAGTTGTTCGTACTTGTTAATGTTGGTCTTGGTCATATTCTTTTGATTGTTTTAATTTTTTGTCTTTATTGGTCGTGTTCTGTTTATCGAATCTGACTATCAATTCAGTTGATTCATGTATTAAATGGTGGATCTTCTACTGATTACGTTTTTTTTTTTTCATTACCTGTTAAAACTTTTATACCTTATCTTTCTTTATATTTTAGTATTGTCCTTGTTAGGCTTGATCTATTATCTATATATATATATATATACCTTAAATTGTATTGTCTTCGGTGCTCCTTTGGAAATATATTACTGTCTCCTTTGAAAATAGTGCAGAATTGTTCAGTTCTGATATTAAGTATAAGGCAATTTGTTGAAAAGTGATATAATTTTATTTAAGAGTATTATTGTTGTAACTGATTGATTACATCAGGGTACCTCAACATGTCTCGCCTAGAACATTTTGTCACCGTGGGTGAAAGACTTGGGTTTCAAGCGAAGGCCATGAAAGAGTTTGCTTTAGAACAGGTGGCTAAGGAAGAGAAAAAATTAGAACAAGAATTAGCTGAGACGAGAAGGCGAGAAGACAGAGAAGCAGCAGCAGCTGAGAAAAAATTAGAACAAGAATTAGCAGAGAAGAAGAGGCAAGATGAAAAAGAAGAAAAGCTTAAGCTAGCACAGTTTGAGCATGAGCAAAAAATGGCTGAAATTCAGCTTCAAAAGCTTAAACTTGAGAATGAGAACAAACCGGTGGAGAGCACTAATCAGGACACAACAAAAAGGCATCATGGGTGTCCTTTTAAGGTTCATTTACCTAAATTTCATCCATCCGATGACATATCATGTTACTTGAATAGGTTTCAGACAATTTGTCAGGAACATAAACTGGACAAATCTGAATGGCCTAGTAAATTAATGTCATTATTTTCAGGTGAAGCCCTTACAGCTATCTGCACTTTGGATGATGCCTCTAGAAGTGACTATGATTCTATAAAGGCACTATTATTGAAAAAATTCCAGCTGGATACTCACGGTTATAGATTAAAATTCAAAACTCTATTGCCTGACTCGTCCAAGGACTTTGCAGAATACATTGCATCTATCAAGCTTACTTTTCAGAGATGGATTGAACTGTCACAAATCGATCATACTTTTGAGTCGCTTATGGATCTCATGCTAAGAGATAAGGTTCTCTCTTCAGTCAGTCCAGAATTTTTGACCTATCTCCAAGAGAGGGATCCGCAAACCATTGCTGAAATGGAAATTTTGGGGCGACGTTTCATGACCGCACATACTGGGAGGAATATAAGCAACTCAAACATCAAGGAGGCATTACCAGTTGCCTCAGCAAAGGCTATATATACAAGAAATCAAAAACAGGGACCACCTGATAATGCTTCAGGCTGGGGAAGAAATTTTAGCCGGAATGCCGGAACCTTCAGGGGTCGGTATAACTTTGCATACAGACCATTTCGACCATATAGCCAGGAAAATATGCCTCAACAACAATTTAATGGACCAAACAGAGGCTGGACCAGAACTCACAATTCCTATTCTAACAGAGGAAGATCAAATTATAATAATGATTATAATTACCAGAACAACAGGAATAATCAACACTACAGAGGCTCTCGACTCCCACATAGGTCTAATGCTGCTGTTGAACAAAACAACCATTCAGTTGCTGGGAATCAAGGGTTTGAGACCACGTCCCATGCCAATGCATGCAGTGTTGATCTTTCTAATAAAGCAAATTGCTCTGCTTGCAACACTCTTTTTCAGACAGATGAAGTACCCAGATTAATTTGTGGTCACCCTCTACCAGTACTGGCTTCTCATGATGGAAAACGTTCACTTAAATTTTGCAGGGGGTTTGTTAATCATAGACTTGTTTCCGTCCTCAGGGATACAGGATGCACCACCGTAGGGGTGCGGCAATCGCTTGTTGATAACTCATGTTACACAGGTAAACAGGTGAAATGTGTTACCTTCGGGGGCACAGTTGAATATTATCAGACTGCCTTTGTTTACATAAACACACCATACTTTACAGGGAACGTTCTTGCTTGTATGTTGGAAAATCCAGTCAGCGAGTTGATTCTGGGTAACCTCCCTGGGCTGAAGGAGTGCTCAGATGATGATATTAAAAGTTGGGAAAACCAGCATTTATTGACTGCTAATGCAGTTACTACACGGGCACAGGCTCAGGCAGAGGCCAATGATAGTACAGCATCAGGGAATGAGGAGGATGACAATTTACAAGTTTCACTTGTCAGTAAAGAGTCGTTCATTACTATGCAACATAATGATGACTCATTGAAAAATTTTTTCAAGGTTGCTAGAAAAGATGATGTTGTGTACAATGAGAGGGCTATTCACTGGTACACCATCAAAAATGGTATTCTAATTAGAAATTTTAATGATGCTAATTCTGAGGAAAAACAGATCATGGTGCCAACTAATTTTAGACCTTTTATTTTACAACATGCCCATGATGTCAACTGTGCAGGCCATTTGGGGATAGCTCGTACTAAACAAAGAGTGCTGTCCAATTTTTTCTGGCCTGGAGTCACCAAAGATGTAAAAACTTTTTGTAGAACTTGCAAGACATGCCAAAGCGTGGCTGCGAAAGGTGCATATCACAAAGCACCTATACAGGCCTTTGATATCTCTAACAGACCATTCGCTAAGATGGCAATTGACATCATAGGACCATTACCAGTAGTATCAGCAAGAGGTCACAGATTCATTCTTACGTGCATTGACATGTGCACACGGTGGCCTGAAGCAATACCACTTAAGAACATCACAACTAGAGATGTTGCTGATGCACTCATGATCATTTTCAGTAGATTTGGGTTTCCGGAGGAAATACTATCAGACAGAGGTAGACAATTTACATCAGAAGTTATGGCACAGGTTATGAAGGATTTTCAAATTGAGAGGTCTCTAAGTAGTGCCTATCACCCAGAAGGGAACGGCACAGTAGAAAGATTCAATAAGACACTCAAACAGATGTTGGGTAAGGTTACCTCACAGTGTCCACAGGACTGGGATAGAATTTTACCAGCTGTTTTGTTCGCCTATCGGGAAATTCCAAACGAACAAACCGGGTTTTCGCCATTCGAATTAATTTTCGGGGCAAAGCCTAGAGGTCCCATGTCAATCTTAAAACAGCTTCTCGTGGGCTCCGAGTTGTCAGAGGAGGTTCAATCTTCTTATGAGTATGTTGTAAATCTACGAAAAAAAGATTGTGGAAGCATGCCAGATAGCAGTGGATGCTTCAGAGAGAGCAAAAGGAAAAACCAGACTATTCATTAATGAGAAGAGAAAATTACGCTTATTGTGGCCTGGTGATGAAGCATATGTGCTTCTCCCCACAAAAGAGAATAAACTATTAATTGCATGGAGAGGACCATATAAAGTAGTTTCACAGTTAACTGATGTTGATTATATTGTGGATATAAAGGGTCAACATAGAACTTTTCACATCAATATGCTCCAAAAATTCCATTCTCGACCTGGTAATCTTCAACCAATTTTCGAGGCCATTGATGCGTTTGACTCAAACTATTCCTCACTTGCTGTGATTCATGATGAGGAGTCTTCATTCGAAGATGTCTCGCTGCCATTATCTTTTGCTCCGCTTCAAGCGTCAGAATCTTGGAAGGACGTGTCTATATCTCCAGACCTATCAGTCGATCAACACACTGAAATTTCTACTCTGTTACAGTCCTATCAGGATGTGTTGACTGATATCCCAGGTAGTACTGATGTCATCTCTCACGACATTCTACTCCAAGATCAAACACCTATCCGGATAAAGCCATATCCCATACCAATTCATTTTCAGGCTCAAGTGGATAAGGAAATTGATAACATGTTTAAAATGGGTATTATAGAACCATCTCAATCACCTTACTCATTTCCTCTAGTGATTGTTAGGAAAAAGGATAAGTCCATTAGAATCTGTATAGACTTCCGTCGTCTTAACGGCATAACTTCTACTGATGCAGATCCTATGCCTGTTCTTGATTCCTTACTGGAAAAGATGTCTGATGCCACATATTTCAGTAAACTTGATCTTTCAAAAGGCTACTTGCAGATTCCCTTAACAGATAGATCTAAGCCTTACACTGCCTTTGCCACTCCTAATGGATTATATCAGTGGACTCATATGTGTTTTGGGCTAGTGAACGCACCGGCAACGTTTGTCCGGATGATGAGATTACTATTTGCTGGTCGGCCTGATATCATAACATATATCGACGATATCTGTCTCTTCCACAATTCTTGGCAGGACCATATCTTAGGTCTTCAATCCTTATTGGACATTCTACGCAGGCACCACCTCACTGCTAGACCTTCAAAAGTCCAGATCGGTTATAAAGAAATTTCTTTTCTGGGACATACAATTTCTCAAGGATTCTTAAAAACAGATGATGACACTGTCTCAAAAATTCTTAATCTTGAGGTTCCTAAAACAAAAAAACAAGTCATGAGTTTGTTAGGTCTAATCAACTTTTACAGGAAATTCATTCCTCGTTTCTCGGAATTAACTTCCATTTTGTCATCTTTGCTGAAAAAGGGATGTCCTAACAAAATAGTCTGGACCCAGCCATGCCAAGATGTATTAAACCGTATTAAATCTGTATTTTCACAGGCACCAATATTGAAACCGCCTAACCCATTTATCTCCTTTACTCTCATGTGTGATGCATCTCAATATGCGATAGGAGCGTCTTTGATGCAACTCCACAACAATGTTTTGCATCCAGTATTGTATGTGAGCCGCAAGTTATCTTCAACAGAAACGAAATACCCCATTCAGGAAAGAGAGCTCCTAGCTGTATCATGGAGTGTGGCAAAACTCCAAAAATACTTGATTGGGGCTCCATTTATCATCGAAATAGACCAGAGGGCGCTAGCTTATCTACAAAAAGCTAATTTTTCAAACCAACAAACAGCTAGATATGCCCTAAGTCTACAGCCATACTCTTACATCATCCGGGCGATCAAGGGCTCTGACAACAATCTTGCAGATGTCTTGTCACGCTGTACAACCATCTAGGACTGGTTTGATACATCACGGAATCTCCCAGATGGAGAGAATTTCTTATATTCCAGTTAGTTGTCTTTGACAACCTATAGGTACACTTATATCTGCCACATTTGACTATCTTTATGTTCATTCCATGACTCTGTTATTCGCATAGTTCAAGGACTGTGTTTACAGCAACTATTAGGCATGGATTAACTTGCATTATGTTTTGGTATGCAACTATACCGGTGATGGATATTCAGGGGAAACTACCTAGTGTATAACTTTTTCTACATGGGACATCAATCATACTCAGGATTCAGGTACATCTCAGTACACATTGTGAACCAAAGAAACTATTCAGGGATAATTTATTACCTTTTATTTGATAACCCATGGACATGAATCGTGAACTTGAATTATCTGCATGGATTTATGAACACTCACAATTTTTGTGCTCAACAAACTTAATAGGGATATTTACCTAATATATTCTTTTTTGGACACATTAATTTTTATTACCACCTTTGTGCTTAGACTTTGATTAATGGACACACAGGGTTTAAGAAGGAGTATCTCTATGCATTGTCCCTGTATTCTGCTTTACTAAACTTCTTGCATCTACTGAAGTCTTATACCAACTGAGCATGTCTTGTTTGCATTGACATTAACTACTTTTACCAAACTACACAGGGTCTTTAGGACTTATTATGCTTGTCTTAATCATCATGGTATATCATCCATTGAGATTGTGAATAAAGACTCATATGAGAGAAGAAAACAAAACATAATATGAATGGAAAAAAAAGTAGAAAAACAGAAAACATTATTCTCTTATCATGAAGGTATTACATCATGTACTTCATTGCATGTGTCTTACAACTTTCAAATATTAGGTTATAATTACTTAAGGGTCATCTGTAGCATAATTACTTTGCAATTCTATTAAGTGACAATATTCACTCAGTCTATGACCTGACAGGACTTAGACCAAAAGTATGTGACATTAGAGTGAAAATGATTGACAGGTATGGATGAGTTCATATAACACGTAGTCTTAGTTACTGGAAGGCAGGTCATCTACTTCTTATGTGTCATATTGTCTCGACTTGAGTAAGACTTAGGCTTTGATATTTTCATATCAATGTCCTCACGTTGTGTTAAATTTGGCTTTCTCATGACAGACACAGGTGTTGGAGTACTTCCTGGTCTCCGCTCGTATTATATTTGAACTCTCTACTTGGGGGCACTGGAATCTCACTTTATATTTTGTTTACCTACCTCTGAGGAAGAAAAATTTCATTTTTCTCCTCAGACAGGGGAGGGGGGAAGATGTGACGTACATTTTATATGCTGTTATTATGTTCTTATATCTAGCTATTAAATAGCTTCGTCCACTAGTTTTTATTACCGTCCGTCGCATTGTGGCAGAGACGACGTCACTAATCAGTATGCAAGAGAGGTCAAAAGGTGGGCGAATGAGAGCGAAGGGTTCAGGGGGCATTAGGAGATGGGTCGTTGAACAGGGAGGATGCATGTGTGAATTGCTCAGAGATATTTCAGATGTCGGTGTGTTTGATAGATATGTTCTGAAGTAAGTCTGTTCATCCTGGAATGACAGAGTGTCTGATTCATTCACAGGATAGGTAGAGGAGTGAATAGAAATGATATAGTGATGTTTGCAGACTGAAGACGGGCGATGTTCCTGTTCTTATATATTCGTATGCTCATAGATACAGCTGATTACAGGACTGGATCTCGACATTTACGGACAGACTGTTATATGCCAGTACCGGCATTTTCCCTATGCCAGGGGAGTTAGCGATGTGTAGTGAAAAAGGTCTTACAAGTAATACTTCATTGGAGCATACGTTTTATCCATAATAAACATGTTCGTGTTGTGAATAAGCTGGACGTTTCTTCAATTCTTGTGCGGATGTTTATGTAGCAAGTAATTAAGAACTATTGTATGATCACTTGGCTACTGCAAATATGTTTCACTCTTCCATGAATTAAATCATTAAACCTAAGAGCAAGTTGGAGAACGCCACAGTGATGGTAGATGGATATCCAGGGTTATCAGATGATACCAGGATAGTATGCCAGTAAACAGTTCTGGTGTTAAAAGTAATACCCCAGTCTTAGAAATAGGCACTGGTGTATGGTTATCATAGAAATAGTCAGACTGTTAAAATCCTGGCCCAGATGGTAAGAATTAGTACCAGGATTTAAGGTGTCTCCTCCCTGCGACTATCTTATGATTAATTAATTTCTAGGGGATAACTAAAATGAACGTTTACTTTAAACACAATTGTAAAAAGTGAATAAGTCCTCAGGTACAATTATAATTATTTAATATTTACATTAATCTTTTTTCTGCTATTTGGAAATGAGCATTAAAATATACACACAATATTCACACCATTAATGTTATTTATTAACTAATGTGTTTGTAGGAATGTCTTTCATTCTGGAAAATTTATTTGCTTTAAACAAAGTCCTTTAGAAATTTTAATAAGTATTATTGTCCTTTACACTTCTGGATCTTGACAATATCCTCTTGTATAGTAAAGTTAATGAATACTGGAATCAATATTACTAAATCACTGTTCTCTTAGTCCTGTGACTTTACAAATTACTGTCATCATTTGACTGAATTCTACAAAACTTGGAATACTGTTGTAGAAGTTTGATTCATATCACAAACAGTGGCTGTTGGTTCATATATGGATTCTGTCAGTGCCTTAATTGACACTTATCTGTGAATCTTGATAGTGCTAACACCGAACGGTTACTGTATTTATCAGCATTGGCAGACCCAGCAATAGGGGTACCAATGACCAGCTGCAGTTCACTCTTTGGGGTCCTGCACTTATGTGGGATTGCCTCTGATGAACAACACAAGCTTCTGATACTTGACGGTCTGGTTTAAGTTATGACATGGAACCCGAAATATCATATCAGCTTTGGCTAGTATCTGGCTAGACTTGTAACTGACTAGCACAGATGTCAGACCAGTCAGTCATCAGATGTCAAAGTTATACAATCATAGTTAGTAAGGACATCATTTCAGTGATACAGTAGAAGCATTTACATTTCAACTAATTGGAACTGACTAGCACAGATGTCAGACTAGTCAGTCATCAGAGGTCAAAGTTATACAGTCATAGTAAGTAAGGACATCATTTCAATGATACAGGATTAGTATTTACATTATAAGTATTAACCATCATCTGGTTTGTTCCTCTCCTGTACATCCTTTAATTTTGTATAGTTTGATCATTCCAAATATTAAACACAGATCTTCTAATATTCCTGAATATGGTTGATCCTTCACATCAGGTACAAATTGAAATACTGATGCAATTCATAGCCTCTACACAAAGTTAATACACATCATATATTACCCTGCAATAAATAAATTGTATACATGATAGTTATCATGATTTCAGCTTACCCTCAGCCTTCAGAAACCAGACACTGCACTTGAAATGGATTTGTAGGTTGCTCACACTTCAGATGGCAAAGACGTAGTGGCAAACTCTGCATCCAGTTTGTCTCAAACTTTCTTTCAGTGTGTCCTTTCAATTTAGCGCTCCGCTTTTTATTGGCTCTAGCGAACGACTGAGGGGTACTGACGTCACAGTCTAAAACTAGACCTGAAATTTTCTTCCCGAAGCAGCGATTCCATAAAATATGTGCGTTACTTGAAACTTTCCCTTTCTCATTCTCGGCTTGTATACTATCAATCATGTTCCATCCTATCTTGTTTTATACAGCTGATTTATCTCTATCTTCATATCCATGCAATTCCACAAGAGGTCACTTCTTGAATTTTCTATTTACAACAGATGGGGGTTTACATGTTTCCAACTCAACTGTAGACAACAGTAATCAGCAATTATCTAGGTAAATGATAAACTCCTACCGTTGTTCCTTATATCAATTTATTCATAAACCTCTCTTGGAATCAAAGGTGAAATCCTCTTCACAATAATTCCATTCTGATACCTTTTATCATTTCCGAGCGATAACTTGTCTTCGACAAAACAATAGGTCTACATCTCCATTTTGTTTACTGCTTAGCATAGGCTCTGCTGACCCCATGATGCGCGATAGACGATTGGACCGTAAAAAGTACGCCAAGCGGCTTTGCAATGTATTGGAACCAACTTTTGTGACACGCCTCACATCACGAGTTTGGGGAAACTCCAAACTCACAATGAAGACCAAAGCTGCGGTGTAAAATGCCTGCGTCACAAGCACACTCCTATATGGCAGCGAGACCTGGACAACCTATGCTTAACAAGAAAGAAGGCGCAATACCTTCCATTTACGGTGTCTACGCCGCATCCTCGGCATCTCGTGGAAAGATAAAGTGACACATGTCGAGGTGTTGTCACTTGATGGCCTTCAAAGTATGTATACACTGCTTGGACAGCAGAGACTTTGCTGGCTTGGCTATGTTCGCCGCATGGAAGATGGTCGCATCCCAAAAGATATCTTCTACGGACAATTAGCAGATGGCAAGAGAACAGTTGGGCGACCACAGCTGAGGTTCAAAGATGTGTGCAAGAGAGATATGAGGGCACTGGACATGGATCCAGCAACATGGGAGGATGAAGCTGCCGATCGCACCAAGTGGCGATGCTATTTACGGTGCCACCTCAGATTGGGTGAAGAGAGGCTCACACAACAAGCAGAGGAGGAGAGAAAACGTCGAAAGGAGCACCAGGAAAATAAGCAGCTGAGGGCTATTACCTCAGGGGCGCATTCCCATAGTCAGTTATGACTGAAGGGGCTATTATTATTATTATTATTATATATGTATATATTACCATTTGCATTTTAAAGTGAAAATTGCTACAGGACGCCCAAGTCATTTGAGGCTGGCAACATCAGTATCTAGAATGATGATTCATGAACCACTACTGCACGGGCTGGTGATTGCTTTATTGGTAGTTTCGTAAAGAGAACTAAAAGCATAAAGTATTTCCAGGTTCCTTATGGAGCAGGGAGGTAAAGATAACAAAATAATGTACATTCTAAATAAAATACTTTTAAAGCAGTGTAAATGTAACTATAAACATAGTCATATCTGAGAAAATAAAATGGAATAGGACTTAAGAAAGACAGAGTTATTTTATAACACACTAACGGAAAAAAAGAAACAAAAAAAAAGTGTCGTTATAATCCCTTCCCTGAAACTTCTTAGTGAAAAATTGTGTCTACATATTTGTTTGCTGTCGCTTCCCTTTTTTTCCAACTGTTAAAAAAAACGCATAAAAATTTCAAGAAAGAAGGCGTATAATTATTTTATCCCTTTAATTTTCTTCTCTGTTTAATCAATACTATCAACATACACACACATGAGCAATGTACAACTTGAGAGTGCACTAAAGAGTGTGTAAATGAGTGTGTGAGCGGGAGTGAACGGTTGCTGTTGTTTTTTTCCCCTATACAGCTGCCTATTGTGTCATTGCATTTTCATTGAAACTTCCTTATTGATGTAAAATGAACATGTTTTGTAAAGTCAAACGGAATACGAATAAAGATTTTTCCGCTGTTATCACTGAAGGAAACAGAGTACTCTCTATAATTCCAAAAAGAGGGTGTAAGATTATTTCTATTTTTTTATTTTCCTTCTCTCTTTAATCAACACTATCATTACAAAAAAATGTACAATGTATAACTTTATAGTACAAGAAAGAGTGTGTAAATGAGTGTGTGCAAGGAGTGAAATTTTTTTTTCTAAACAGCTGCTTATTGTAGTTTTATTTTTATACGTATATTCATGCTATTAGTGTAAATTTTTCAATGCAAATGTCTTTATAATAATGTGAATAAAGATGTAAATATATATATATATATATATATATATATATATATATATATATATATATATATATATATATATATATATATATATATATATATATATATATATATATATATAAATTAAAAAAATGTTTATGCAGGATTCCTGACAAGGAAAGTGTAATTAATTCTCAGCTCTGTAGAGTTCTTACTACCGATTTCGTGTAGACAGAAGCCGTCATGTAAATTATTTGTGTATGTTCTAGAAGATTTGTGTATGTTCTGACATAATAGGTGGTTAGTGATTCATTTGGATATAGAGAACAGGCAAGTAGCTTTAGTTTGTTTTGTTTTTTTCAGTTACTATTCTGCTGGAGAATATTAGCTACCTACCTAAATAATAATTTTCACATTTCATTGTTAAGTTTATTTACAATTTAATAAGTTTACTATTTAATTATTTTCAGTTTTTCCTTTATCTTTTTGTTACGGTTTTGTTTTTAATTATATCGTAGACAAGGTTGTTATTTTTATTTTAGGATCATTTTTAGGCATTATAATCCCACTTCTCGGAAATAGTAGGATTCCTTTTCTTATGTTATTTAACACATAGGTGTATTTATTCTTAGTTAGGCACTTTAATTTCATTTCATTTTTGCTTTACTTTACGCCTATCACATCGTCCAACAGAACTTCATCACCATGGAAACTTAGCAACAGAGCAAAGAGAATGAGAAGGATCGTTTTTTTGAATGAAATATTGACTTTATTTTATTGAATACTATTCTCCGTCCTTTTTTATGTTTAAGTATGGATGTGATACTACACGTGTGTGCTTTGATATATAATGCATCCCCTTACAGCATTATTTTATAGGGAAAAGGGCATTAGAAGCGTACGTGCATACATTTCAATACATAAGAGCGTGTGTGTAGAGGTGCGTATGTGCATGAATACATATGTATATGTATGTGCGTGTACTTTATTGAAGCGGCCCTAATTTTTATTAGGCATAACATCAGCCAAGTTTAAAACCAAACAAAGACAATGGTATCACACACGACGCTGGAAGCGTGACACGAGAGGAGCTACTTTACTTGCTAGAAACAGATCAAAGTAAAGCCATCAATGTTATAAAACAGAACAACAAGTTGTCGACCACCAATTGTAACAAAGACATACAAGACACAGAAACACATTTTTGTCGTGAGAAATTCTAATCCACATATATAAATTAAAACGTAAATGCAAAGCCTAACAAATAAATTTAATAAAAGGAAAGAAGAATGGTAAAGAACAGTGCTGTCACAATGACTGTACTCGAAATCCCCCTTGTTTTCTACTTCGTCTGCAAATTGTAACGCTTTCACGTTGATAGTAAAAGCCTACTGTGTCACTACACGCTTTCTTCAATGAAACGTGTACTGCCTTTCTAAGAAAAACCTTGAGATACGCAAACTGATCAATGACCTAGATTTAATATTTCATTCATTCCATTTTATACACGGCGTAACTAAAAGACAGATGAAAGTAGGAGAGAGAGAGGGACGACTGAAGGCAGGAAGCATGCAACACTACACGCGTCGCGCGATTAATAGTAACGCCAATCCCACATGTAAGGCCAGCACTAACTTTTTTTCAAATAAACAGTGTCAGAAAAACACTACAACTACTACAAGAATCAGGTTTTAAAACATGAAAAATGCTTATTAGGAAACCTGAAATTCTACTGATTTACATCTAAGCTCCTGAAAGTACAGAAGACACCCTATGACATAGAAGTGAACGCGTGGTAAAAAACAAATATACGACTATCTTTTGAAAACACATATTTGGAACGCCACCATGTAGCTCGCTTTAACTTATATATTATTGTACGGCAGGACTTGCTAGCCAAGAATATGTTATGTGTTACGCCTTTAGTCTGTTAATAAAATAATTATGGCCAAAATACAATAGTGGGGGTGCCTGACAGCATGAAATCATTTCTGCTCATAAAATTTTTTTTATAACGTGTTTGAAAAACATTACGTTAGGGAAATAGCCTACCATGTTAACTCCTATTTGATTGGCGGGAATGAGATGTAAGACTAAACACGATTAGTTGGACTGCAAATACTAGTTTTTTGTTGTTATGGGAAACGAATAGAAGGGGTACTTTTTTTTAAAAGATGTGTAGACATGGCATGATTGGTTAGATCTGCCAATATAGTCAGTTCAGAGCGTCTGTTCCTTGCCACATCTTGTAATAAACCTACTAAGAACAGGGCGTTGAGCACCAGTGCATATTTTTTTCTAAAATAAAAGCCTGGGACAAGAGGCAGATCGGAATTTGTGCCTATTCATTGCCAGTCAACGAAACTGTTTATTATTTCCATTGAATTGTGGTAAGCTGAAATATTTGATATCTTTTTAATGAAAATTGAATGTGAATTGATGATTTATGTCTATATATATGTGTGTAGTTCAGTGGCCAACTTGAGAAAAGCCTAAATATTGCTCCAACCTGAATAGGAGGTGTCGGAAAAAAGTAAAACTGCATGGGATTGCCAAACAGTACACTGACACCTATATTATGGACTAGAAAGAAATAATGCTGGAATGGCAGAGGCGTAGTAACCATTAGGAAGGAGTATACTGGTGTAATTTGTTTCAGATGAAGCTAGCAGTGGCCTACAGCACTGAACACAAGTGTTTGTTAGGTATTGTGCTCATTGTGGAAATGGATTATGACTTAGTTTTGAAATAGGAGGTACAACCTTCTTGTTTCAGGGACGGTGGTAAAAAGTCATTGAGGCAGCATTTGGCCTGAGTTACTGAATCCTGAGGCTGACAGCATACTACTGGGTCCAGATAGCGACCAGTTAGGTGGCTCCAGAACTCATTGAAGTAATCGAGCAGAGGAGTCCTTTACTGCAGTCATCACGAAAGTTAAGAAAGTGTGGCCATGGAGCTCAACATTATGTGCCCCCTGTTGCGTGCATATTTTTGACGCACATATTACAAAAAAATCGATATGGTTATTTAATATGGGAAAAATATAGTCATGCATCCATCTGTGTATGAAAATGCTGTTTATTGTAAAAGCGAGATAATCCATGTTTGATTCACACTTTTGATTATAGGAGTAATCGGTCTGGATATCGATCCAGCGCAAGAATGGTACGCTTGCGTTTGTACTTAATTTTAGGGCCAGAAAATATATTAATTTGCTTATTGTGTTTATGGCCTGAATTCATATGTATTACATATTATTAGTACAAGTAGAATCAGTCCTATATTGTATATTTTGGATGGGTATGAGGGACTAGATTCTTGTTAGCGGAAGTATGAGTTGTCTTAACAAGTCGTGATGAGTTCCGATGTACTGCTAAGAATGGCGGGGTACGTTTTTCAAGAGCTGGTCCCTTCGTCAAGAAAAAATGTCTTACGAAGTGGTTTTTTCTTCTGGAGGAGATAGTGTCTCTACGATAGTTTGTGTTAGAGACTCTCCTTATGTCAGTATATAGATGATCCGGACTCCAGGTAAACCCAGCTCGTATTTTTGATGATCTCTCGTCGGTTAGGCCTAGCTTGACTTTTTGGGTGCTTCGATATGCTAGTGTCGTGTTTTGTATCGACGAAGATGACAGATTTTCCTGCAGCGGTTATGGCTACGTGAACTAACCTGATCACCGTAGTGCTGCATGGAACCATTCATGAAATCCTTTATATATCCATTGTAAATTAACTTTGGCTGATATTCTTCCTATGAATGAGTGAACGACAACTCAGGAAGGTAGCCATGTTGGATTTCGTTCATCGTCTGTTTTGATCACTGCCAAGAGAACAGATTATTTATCTTATTATCGGACAGTGACAGAGAGATCTCAATCCTGCTAGAAACCCCCTTTTCGTGGTTTCATAAGATGATGTATCATGACATTGAACTTTGATGTACTACCCATTATTTCTGCATGTGTCATGACTTCAGATCTGCTATGTATACCTACAAATTGTTATGTCAACAAAGCCTGATGTACTCGTATGTCCCAGTGTGTACGTCTGAATAAATTGAGTAAACTAAGATTCCAGCAGTCTGCATTGGTGCCTACTTTACAACACTATACTGGCAACACATTCCATTCATGACATAAAATGATATTGTATGCTATATGCTATTTATGCTTACATGTTATTTGTTGTGTATTAAATTAGTTTATATTCTGTGTGACTAGAACAGGAAATACCGAGTAATATTAGTCTTGTTCTGGCGTTCGATAGGGAGCAATTTCTTAATTGAAATTTGCTTGCAACATAGTTTGCAAATATTTGGTTAGTTGTGACGACTGTTTCATATTTGTATTTGTAACATTTTTTGTGTTCCTTAGTTTTGTTGATTTGTTTGTATAATTGTAGGTCTCATCTTTCCTTTCATTTCAGTTTTTTACACCCTTATGTTTATACACTGTAGCGTTATTTGTCTTGTTATCTTATGGCAGTTATCATCACAGGTTCTGTGATCATTTTTTTCATTTCCCCTATTTAATTTAATTTGATCTCTGCAAATGTTTTCAGATTGTCTTTTCTTGTTTGTCATTTGTAATGTCTTTAGTTGACATATGACGTATAGGGGTATACACTGATAGTATAGTACAGATCAGTACTTTCTGATTGTTATTGGAAAAGGGAAATATTTTTTTTTTCCACAGGTACTCAAGTGATCTTTGATTACAGTGAGGTATACAAGACCTTTGTAAGGCTTGTCCCCACAGTATTTGAGATACAATTATTGTTGTCCACAGGTACTCAAGTTATCATTGGTTATTGTAAACCATACAAGTTTGGACTAAGACTAAGGTATAGACTTGTCTCCCATTAACAAAGAGAGTAATTTATTTACTTTTTCAGGTTCCTGATTTAAGAAGACAATATGTCTACCTTAGATTATTTCATTACACTAGGAAAATCTTTTGATAAGACTGGAAAAGACTTAGAACAATGGGCTGTTGCTCAATATGACAAAGCATTAGCTGCAGAAGAGAAAAAAATTGCTGCTGCTGTTGAAGAAAAAAAAAAATTGCTGCTGAGGAAAAAAAAGCTGCGGCTGAGGAGAGAAGACTTCAAATAGAAGAAAAAAAAGCTGCTGCAGAAGAAAGGAAAGCCTTAGCTGAAGAAAAAAGATTAGAAAAAGAAGCTGATACTGCTGCTGAACTTAAGAAATTGCAGATGCAAGTGGAGGAAAGGAGATTTGAGGCAGAACAGAAGAAATTAGAAGCTGCTGCAGAACAGAAAAAACTAGAAGTTGCTGCTGCGGCAGAACAGAAAAAAACTAGAAGCTGCTGCAGAACAGAAAAAACTAGAAGTTGCTGCTGCTGCAGAACAGAAGAAATTAGAAGCTGCTGCAGAACAGAAAAAACTAGAAGTTGCTGCTGCGGCAGAACAGAAAAAACTAGAAGCTGCTGCAGAACAGAAAAAACTAGAAGTTGCTGCTGCTGCAGAACAGAAAAAACTAGAAGCTGCTGCAGAACAGAAAAGATTAGATAGAGAAGCTGAAGAGAGAAAAGCAATAAGAGAACATGAGTTTGAATTAGAGAAATTAAAACTGACATGTATGAGTAATGTTAATCAGGCATCTGGTGGTAATGGTAAACCCTTTGTGTACAAGGTCAAAGTACCAGCGTTTAACCCTACCAGTGATGACATAACATTTTGGCTTTCTAGATTTGAACGGGCTTGTCGATCTCATAATGTTGACAAATCACAGTATGTGAATCAGTTGTCTGAAAATCTAAAAGGGGAGTCTCTGAGTAAGTTATATTTTGTTGAAGAGGCCGACAAAGACAATTATGATGCTGTTAGGGCAGCTTTGATAAAGAGATATCAGCTGTCTGAGGAAGGTTACCGTCTTTTGTTTAAAACAATGAGACCTGAGGTAGGTGTAGAATTCTCAGATTTCATCTCAAAAGCACGAATTACACTTTCACGATGGATTGAATTATCCAAAACAGAGAAAACATTTGATGGTCTTACAGATTTATTGCTAAGAGACAAGGTCATGTCTTCTGTAAATAAATCATTCCTAGAGTTCTTACATGAGCGTAAACCTAGTACAATAAAGCAAATGGAAGAATATTGTGACCAGTATGCCACGGCACACCCTGACATGATTCTTAGTAACTCTAACATTAAAGAGAGTATGCCAGTTGCTTCGGCAACAGAATATAATCAGAATTACTCACACAAATTCCAAGGAGCTAAAAATAAATTTGATAAAAAGGTTAATTGGAATAAGTATCAAAACCAAGATAACCACTCAAATCAGGGTTCTTCTTCGAAGAACTGGAATCGGGCTGATAGTCCTCGACACGCGAGGGGTACCCATAATGTTAGAAATTCTCGGAAAGGGAGTAGCTATAGGAACTACCAAAGTGCTTCATGGAGACAAAAGAAACAATATTACAGGGATACTCAATATAACGAGCATGATGATTATGATCATGAATATTATGATTCAAACCCAAATAGGGGTTATAACAGAGGCAATAATAATTATAGAGACAATTATAACCGAGGTAGAGCACAACACAAAAGACATGGTAAATCTTATTACCAGGCTAACTCTGCACAACAGGAGTTCCACGACACCGATAATCAGAATAATGATAAAAAAGACTCCAATAGTGTAGCAAATTCCGCTTTCGATTTTGCTAGAGCATCTGAGTGTTCGCAATGCAAAACATTATTCGATCCAACCACAGTTTCTACTTTAAGCTGCGGTCACCCACTTCCCGCTCTCCATGCGTCAATTGCGCATAATGGAAGGGGTGCTCTTGTCTTTAATAGGGGCCTAATAGATGGTACTCCGGTATCAATTCTTTTCGACTCGGGGTGCACTACCATTGGAGTGAGGCAATCACTCGTAAATCCTTCTCGAGCTACGGGCAATATAGTCAAATGTGTAACATTTGGTGGCACATTGGAGAAGTACTCCACTGCCGTTATCAATATTGCTACACCGTTCTTTACAGGAGAGGTGCAAGCATGTCTCTTGCCGAATCCGATCGCTGATCTTATCATCGGTCGCATTCATGGAGTGAAAGAATGCACTCCACAGCAAATCTCTAATTGGGAAAATGTTAATATGCAATCTGCTAATGCAGTAATCACTAGGGCTCAAGCTCTCAATATGCCACAATCTTCACATTCTGAAGATAATGATGCGCAGATCCAAGATGATCCCTTGGAGATTTCACACGATTCCTTTATTAAACAGCAGGAAGATGATCCTACTCTAAAGAAATTCTTTACTCTGGCAACAAAAGGTGATCCGAATAAGGATACAAATCGTAAATCTTGGATTACGATGAAGAATGGCGTACTTGTACGTATGGTACAAGACTCCGCTAAGTCCATTCATTCTCAAATCCTTGTGCCTAAAAATATGAGAGTTAAAATTTTACAGCACGCTCATGATTCGCAGTGTGCTGGACATATGGGTTTTTCCCGTACTAAAGCTAGAGTTCTTCAATCTTTCTTTTGGCCTGCTGTGAATAAGGACATACGAATCTATTGTCGATCTTGTAAAGTATGTCAAGAGATTAAATCCAGAGGTCCACGCCATGATGCACCTATTCAGGCTGCAGACATTCCCATTCGGCCATTTCAAAAAATGGCGATAGACATCATTGGTCCATTTAAGATAAAGTCTGCTAGAGGACACCAATTTATTCTGACGTGTGTTGATATGTGCACACGTTGGCCGGAGGCTGTTCCTCTAAAGAGCATAACTACTGCTGATGTCGCAGATGCTCTTTGGTTAATATTTTCTCGTCTGGGGTTTCCAGCAGAAATATTATCCGACCATGGTACCCAACTTATATCGGATACCATGTCTCAAGTAATGTCGACTCTGAAGATAGAGAGATCGCTGAGTAGTATTTATCATCCTATGTCCAATGGGATGGTGGAACGTTTGAATAGAACTCTGAAAAACCTACTAGGTAAGATAACAGAAGATCATCCTCAGGATTGGGATAGGGTTTTACCCGCGGCTCTCTTTGCATAAAGAGAGGTCGCCAACGAACATACAGGATTTTCTCCCTTTGAACTTGTCTTTGGCGCGAAACCGCGAGGTCCTATGTCCTTACTTCATGATCTTATAACTGCTGATAATATTGTCGATGACACAAAATCCTCTTATGAATATGTCATCGCACTTAGACACAAGATTATTGAAGCATGCAAATTGGCAACTGCTTCTTCTGAATTTGCGAAACAGAAGGCAAGGGAATTTGCCAATAAAAAGAGATGTTTGCGTCAACTTTGTCCAGGTGACAAAGCATTTGTCTTGCTACCTTGTAGGGAAAATAGATTTCTCATTTCTTGGAAAGGTCCGTACGATATAATATCAAAGGTTTCCGATGTTGACTATATCGTCGATATTGACGGGAAGCGTAAAACCTTCCACATCAACATGCTCACGGAATTCCATGAACGTCCTGATTATTTACAACCTGTTTTCCAGGCAACGGACGATTTTCCAGTCCAACATGGACAGTACTCATCTCTGTCAGTAATACAGGATGAGGAAACGAGTTTCTCGGATGTAAATTTACCTTTTCCAATGATTCCTCTTCACTCTAATGAATCATGGAAAGATGTTGCAATTTCTCCAGAATTATCTCCAGGAGAGCAGAAACAAGTTTCTACTATGTTAGAACAATTTCAGGATGTCCTTACTGACATTCCTGGTCAAACGGATGTCATTCAACATGACATTATTCTTACTGACCATAGTCCTATAAGAGTCAGACCGTATCCTATCCCGATACATTTCCAAGCACAGGTAGAGAAAGAGTTAGATGAGATGATAGAGTTAAAAATTATTGAACCATCCACATCAGCATATTCTTCGCCGATGGTTATAGTACGGAAAAAAGACAATAACATACGTCTTTGCGTGGATTATCGCAAATTGAATCAAGTGACTAAATTCGATGCTGAACCTATGCCTTTACTAGAAGAGCTACTTACGAGACTATCGAATTCTCACTTCTTTACTAAACTCGATTTGTCTAAGGGATATTGGCAAGTTCCACTATCCGAACACGCCAAACCGTTTACTGCTTTTTCGACGCCTAGGGGTCTATTCCAATGGAATTTCATGCCTTTCGGTCTTATGAACGCCCCTGCTACATTTGTACGCATGATGCGTCGAATCCTATCTCATCGCTCAGATGTCATTGCGTATCTTGATGACATCTGTCTTTTCAGTGATACTTGGAACGATCACTATAATGGTATAAATGAACTATTGTCTATCTTACGCGAGCATAACCTGACAGCGAAACCATCGAAAGCATGTATTGGTTTTAGCGAAATATCTTTCTTAGGACACCGTGTTGGTCATGGGTTCCTAAAAACAGAAGACCATAATACAAGTAAGATACTTAACATTTCTATTCCTAAGACTAAAAAGCAAGTACGAAGTCTCTTAGGTCTAATACAATTTTATGGACGATTCATACCGAATCTGTCCTCCATTATGTTACCTCTTTCTTCCTTGCTAAAGAAAGGGTCTCCTAATGTAGTCCATTGGACTCAAGAATGTCAATCCTCTTTGGATAAGGTTAAAACTATGTTTTCTACTTCACCTATCCTAGTATTACCTTCTAAGGATAAGACATTTATTCTTCGTAGTGACGCTTCATCCACCGGGATTGGAGCTGCACTAATGCAAGAGTACTCTGGAACTCTGCATCCTGTGATGTATATTTCTCGGAAATTAAATGCCGCAGAGAAGAATTACTCGGTCCTAGACCGTGAATTATTGGCTATGGTTTGGTCAATCCTTAAACTACAAAGATTTCTTCTGGGCGCGCATTTCATTGTATAAACTGACCAGAAAGCTCTTACGGCTATTCAGAGTAAAAATCTGAAGAGCGCGAGATCAACGCGATACGCGATTGCTCTACAGCCATTTCATTTTTCGGTGCGAGCTATCCGTGGGTCAGAAAATGTGATGGCAGATATTTTGTCTAGATGCCCACATGATTCATAACTGTTATACAGCTTTGATACAATTGTTTCTATGTTGAAATGTGTACACATATGTAATATATCATATATTGATTGTAACACTACTTAGCGGTTCATGGATATTTATTCACCGCTGATTTTTTCAATGTTTTTCGTCTTTGATGATCATGATGTTAAGATATCTTAGATGGAATTTATGTATAAACTAATGTGGAAATTGTGTCATTGCTAATATTGTAGTATGCGTTGGTGACACCTCTCTGGAAATATTAATACTTAGAGAAGTGCTTTCTCTAAGGTCATAAAACTTATGCTTATCATCTGCGCATTGTTATTGGTGCGTTGTGAGCCTATTGTATGTTGCTCCAGATGTATTTCAAAAAAAAAGGACCATTTTTTTTTTCCCGAGGGGTGTGGTAATCTGTTGCGTGCATATTTTTGACGCACATATTACAAAAAAATCGATATGGTTATTTAATATGGGAAAATATAGTCATGCATCCATCTGTGTATGAAAATGCTGTTTATTGTAAAAGCGAGATAATCCATGTTTGATTCACACTTTTGATTATAGGAGTAATCGGTCTGGATATCGATCCAGCGCAAGAATGGTACGCTTGCGTTTGTACTTAATTTTAGGGCCAGAAAATATATTAATTTGCTTATTGTGTTTATGGCCTGAATTCATATGTATTACATATTATTAGTACAAGTAGAATCAGTCCTATATTGTATATTTTGGATGGGTATGAGGGACTAGATTCTTGTTAGCGGAAGTATGAGTTGTCTTAACAAGTCGTGATGAGTTCCGATGTACTGCTAAGAATGGCGGGGTACGTTTTTCAAGAGCTGGTCCCTTCGTCAAGAAAAAATGTCTTACGAAGTGGTTTTTTCTTCTGGAGGAGATAGTGTCTCTACGATAGTTTGTGTTAGAGACTCTCCTTATGTCAGTATATAGATGATCCGGACTCCAGGTAAACCCAGCTCGTATTTTTGATGATCTCTCGTCGGTTAGGCCTAGCTTGACTTTTTGGGTGCTTCGATATGCTAGTGTCGTGTTTTGTATCGACGAAGATGACAGATTTTCCTGCAGCGGTTATGGCTATGTGAACTAACCTGATCACCGTAGTGCTGCATGGAACCATTCATGAAATCCTTTATATATCCATTGTAAATTAATTTTGGCTGATATTCTTCCTATGAATGAGTGAACGACAACTCAGGAAGGTAGCCATGTTGGATTTCGGTCATCGTCTGTTTTGATCACTGCCAAGAGAACAGATTATTTATCTTATTATCGGACAGTGACAGAGAGATCTCAATCCTGCTAGAAACCCCCTTTTCGTGGTTTCATAAGATGATGTATCATGACATTGAACTTTGATGTACTACCCATTATTTCTGCATGTGTCATGACTTCAGATCTGCTATGTATACCTACAAATTGTTATGTCAACAAAGCCTGATGTACTCGTATGTCCCAGTGTGTACGTCTGAATAAATTGAGTAAACTAAGATTCCAGCAGTCTGCATTGGTGCCTTGTAGACACATGTGTATGAGTGATTATATTGGTCAGCACACGAACAGTACACCATTCGCGGTAATCACACTCTACACTACTACTTCATACATACACCATCCTGCGTCGGCTGAAGTGACCAAGTTTAGGGCCTGCTTCCCCTGGAGCCTTTGCCTTCCCTAACTCAGGACTAGGGTGAGTTACCCATTTACAGCTGGGTAGACTGGAGCATGCCTGATCTCAACAACACACCACTCTTCCTTACAGAGCAGACAGACTGATACTTTACAGTGGTGTACTACAGGTGTAGTAAGAAATAGCGTCTTTACACCCCCCCCCCTCTAAAATTGACAGTAAATAAAGAGGGAATATAAACTATTTAAATTGACAGGAACTGTGAACTTTTCCCAATGATAAGACACTTGAAGTCATGATGACAAACAACACTCTAGCTTGAAAAAACAAAACCAGTATTAACTCATATTACTACTTCACACTTACACACATAAGATAAGAATAATAAAATATGTCAATAACAAGATTAAATTGATAAACTGTGTACATACTCCTTGTAAGAATATTGATTGTGATTCCTGGTTCACTGTGTAGTTGAATCAGGATATCTCTATGTAAAGAAATTAATACATATATATATATTTGACTTTTCAAACTGACTCTTTTAAGATAGTCTTATAGAGTGTTACATGTGTGTGAGTGTCACAGTGTTGTAAAGTGCTGTGGAATAAATTAAATTGTTTATCTGTCTGTTGTTGTTGTGACTTACACTTCATCATATACATACCCTAGACATATAACGTAGTCATCACAATATTCCAGAATAATTCTGACTGAGGTATACATATGTGGCAGCAAGTAAGGTTATCTGTAAAACACTACACCTATTAGATACAGATACCTTCACAGCTGATCTCAGTCAGTACACTAAGTCCCCTATAGATAATTATAAAATCCCACTTTACCACAATTTTAAGGATCGCAGCCAGCGCAGACTTAATACACTTGCAGGCGACACGCCATGGAAAGCAGAAGTCGTCATTCAAGAGCCAAAGCAAACCCCTGCCACTGAGCCATTTACCGTAGGCGAAGTATTATCGTGTATCAAGAAACTACCGAGTAGGAAATCGCCTGGGGCTGACGGTGTGACGTAAGATACTATCAAGCAGCAGGCAAACAAGCTCTCCCCAATCCTAACGGTTATATTTAACACATGCCTTTTTAACCAACGGGTGCCATCAGACAGGAAGCACAATGTAATTACCCTTGTGCCTAAAAATGGAAATTCAAGTACCATCGAAGACTTGAGACCCATAAGGGAGCTAAGCGATTCAGGCTACCCTGACGTCTTTGTCAACATCACCAAAGATAGATACAGTGGCTCCTCCTATCAAGTTAAAAACGCCAGTGCTATCACAGACCGGATTGAGCGTAAGAAAGTTATTATTCAGGGGTGCGAATGGAGTGTCATTGTATTTGAACAAGGCATCGATAAATGGCTGCGGTGGATTGAGCAAGGTTATCAAATACATCACGTGCCGAATCCCATTCAAGGGTATGTGGATGACGTAAGTCTCTTCGCCACCAACATGCACAACTTTCAATCAATGGCACAGAAGACAACAGTATTTATGGAGACTGTGATGCTGCACTGTAATTCTGTCCTTCAACCGGCCCGATTCTGTGGTTTTATTTTGAATTTTCATCATTTTTTTCTTCTCATTTGTATATATATCGTGTTTGGTATTTTTGGGTTGATAATTAAATGGGTTCGTTTATGATGGTAGATTTATTTTTACACTCGACCAGTTTTATTTTCTTCTGATCACGCGATTTTTCGTTGTTTACGGAAATCGCCATTTCATGCACGCAAATCAGAAACACGCGGAAGTCACATAAAGTGACGCAATTTTGGACACGCGGTTTTCGCGTTGTTTTCAAATTTGATTGGCGGGGCTTGTAGTTATTTTATTTTTCTAGCGTTTCCATTGGTCGAGGGGAAACTTAGGTTATGCGTAGGAGGGAACACGCGACGGCGGGCAAGTCTCTCTATCGTAAGAAATAATTGTCAGCCGTCAGACTTCGTATTTATCGTCTCCACTGTGGGAAAAACAGCGATAAATTGGTATGTAGTAATTTTATTATCGTTTATTTATTAGAGGGTTCTTTGAGAATTTCGCCCGTAGTTAATTTCTTCGGGGGACATTAACTTTTCAGTTTTAAAAAACGATAGTGCCATCCATTATCATTTTGGAAGAACAACGTAAATGTAACAGTGTGCTTATTCTTTCTATGATTTTGGCAGTAGGTAGGAACATGTGAAGTTATAAGCTACACGTGTGCTCATAGCTGTAGAATGTTATGTAAAACCACCATTTATTCCTGTATATTTACAAATGTAATTTTTTTTGGAATCGATTGTGTGCACTAAATTTTATTATGCCTTAAATGTAAGAAATGCAGTTGGAGAGTAGAGATGTATGTTATAAGTGAATTATACTGTTTAGAGGAGTAAACTATTCCTATAGCGAGATTTCCTTCAATTTTGGAGTAAGTAGGAAACCTCATGGGTGATGTAAAAAAAAGGAGGCCCCGGGATTTCGGACAAAGAAGTTTCCTAGCTGTAATGTTGGGACCCGTAGTTAGCCATGCGGAACAGCCACGTAATATGTCAGACAGGTCGGGAGGTTTTTGTTTACCTACCTGGCAGACTTAAGTTGAAGAGAAGGGGAGTAGGAGGAGCGTGAGATAGAGAGACCCGTGGGTAGGAGTATTTTATGTATTGTGGTTCAGAACGAAAGAAGGGGAGTGGGAGGAGAGAGATTTAAGTGCCACGTGGGTAGTATTATTTTATGTATTGTTGTACATGACGAGAGAAGTACTGAGTAAGGGAGTTATAAAGATTAATGGGTTAGAGATGCGTTAGGTTGGAGTTTGTTATACAATAGACGCATTTTCTTTTAATTTCAGCTACTCACGGCGAAACAGTGGGGGAGCATAATTTTGTCAATTAAAATTATCCACGGCAAAAAGACATATCTCAGGGTCAGAGTACTCGAGTTATCGTCAGGAGCAAAAGAACACAAACTAAACGGTCTATTGCAGTGAAGTTCAATTCTTCAGCGAGACTGGTTTCAATTGCGTACAGCCGGAAATCAAGGCTGTGTTTTTCCTCTAACTCCGGAGCGGGTAAAAAGAGGGAAGCTATTCAGCAGCAGAGAAGTTTGTCGACAGTTAATCAAGTACCTCATGCTTGACGCCAGAACTTCATCATCATCATCGCAGAATTCAGGAACAGGTGATAGGGTTAAAATACCTGGGTCTTGAAAGTAACGAGAGAAGAGCGTAACGGAGACGTCGCATCATCAGTCGTCGAGTGTTAGAGAGACACTGAGACCAAGAGAGAGAGGGAGAGAGAGAGGAAAGGAGGGAGAAAATAGACAGGACCAATAGGGTCTGTTCATTATCCATCGAAGGATAGACACTGAGCCATTGTGTTACTCCAAGTCTATTATTTTAGCATCTCCAGTGGTGTTAGATAGCGGCGCATATCGCCTACCAAGTTGGAAGCTGTGTAGACGTTTTCGATGAGGAAGAGTCAACCGGACTGAGACAGTAAAATCTTATTTGTGTTAGAGAGTGGAAGCTAAAGTGGACAGCCCCCACAATCGTAGAGTTATTTTAATCACTAATCATTTTATTGTTCCTCAGCAGGGTGACAGAAAGAGTGAATGTGATTTGGGGTTTTTTCTAGTGTCTATCAATGTACATGTTACGTTGTTTTTCAGGCCGTGCAACAGTGCACGCTAATTTTTTTTGTAATTTGATGTATGATGAACCTTAATGATTTATGTGTGTAAATAAATTTATCTATAATATATTTACTGGTTCAGCTTCTACACTCTATACTTACTCTATGTTGTCTGTATAGTGATGTCTGTGGTCGTTTTTATACACCTTATCTCCTTGTGTTTAAAGGTAGTTAGAGGAGGGTGGGATTATAGCCATTTGAAGTCACGAAGCGGCAAGGGGAGAGGCAAATCTTGGTTCTATCCCATGAGCCAATAGTCTCATCTGTCCACAGGCATGTCATTTTCCATCTAAATTCTATCTTCTCAGACTTTATCATACTAGGGTCTTGCTTTCATTCAGGCAAACTCTAATAAACTTTAAAACCACTTCGTGACAGAGACCAGCGGGATTTTTAAGCCACAAAAGTGTGCAGTGTTCAGCGGTCAGCGAAGCGGAAACAATCGTGTCAAAACTCGTAAGGCGGACATTACTATTCAAGGTCATGAAAGCCTCTCTTCTGATCGAGGGCGTTCCTACGAATACCTAGGACATGACATTATAATTGATAATACATCGAACCAGTTCCAAACAAGCAGCCTTATATTAGAATTTAGGTCAAATTTAACAAAATTAAGCTGTGCCGCCCTATCAACGTCAGCAAAGATCTCATTAATTAACCCGATGTGTTTCGGTCCTTTCGTGTTTTATTTTTCTAACATACACTTCACAGAAAAACAACTTAAAGAAATTGGAGATGAAATTGTGCAACACGTTAGAACATGACATGCGCTATTTCTTTTGTCCCAAATCAAAGGGTACCCCCAGAGCTATGCCAGCGAGAGTTTTACTCCTGGAAGGTTCTACCAAGCTGGACAGGTTTTCGCTGGCAGGGGTCAGACTAAAGCAGACACCCTGGTTCTCCAGGTTGGGGGTTTTAGCATAGGACTGACACCCATGTCGATGTAAAAAGAAATGAAGTTCCGGAAACGATAACAAATGAACAAACTTTGCTGCGGAATGGACATCCGGAGTCTGAGGCTCGTATGACTGTCAGTGGTGAAAGCCGAAAGGAAGCCACTGACATGCAAACGGACGTCCTGACCGCAAAACGTGAGACAAGAATAGGATTTTAGAATGTCAGGACATTGAAATAGACTGGTAAACTAAAACAGGTCACAGCAGAAATGAGAAACTATAGATTACACATTATAGGGATAAGTGAGAGCAGATGGACAGTGGCAGGAAAAGTTAAAACAGCAACAGGAGAAAAAGTACTTTACTCTGGAAGAGAATATGGACAGCACAATGAAGATGTAGCCATTATTCTACAGAAAGGAATAGAAAGGACATTATTGGAATGGAAACCCATCAACAACAGACTGATAAAAATAAGATTGAGAGGGAGATTCACCAACACTACAATAATACAATGCTACGCACCAACGAATGACAGCGATGAAGAGATCAAGGATGAATTCTATCAACAGCTGCAGAAAGAAATGGAAGACACATCTAGATATGAACTTATAGTAGTAATGGGAGACCTCAATGCGAAAGTTGACTTGAATAACCAACACACAATACATATAATGAAAGAGTAATGGGGAAATGCGGCTGCCGAACAGCAAACGAAAATGGTGAAAATTAATTAGTTTCTGTAGCATTTACAACCTGGTCATTGGAGGAACACATTTCCCACACAAAGTAATTCCCAAATTAACATGGGAATCACCAAATGAACAGGACAGAAACCAGATAGACCACATCATAACAAGATGTGAAGGTAAAAAGAGGTGCAGATGTGGAAAGTGATCACAATTAAGTAGTAGCAAAACTGAAAGTGAAACTCAAAACGGCTGGACCAACTGTAACTACACAGAAAAGGTTTGACATCAGCAAATTGAAGGACCCCTAACCAGAAAAGATTTGTGGCTGACATAAAGAAGCGATATAAATTTGCCAAAAGTCAGGAAAAGACATTGACTGATGATATAGACCAGAAACTCTACACCATTTTAACAATATATAAGGAAAGCAGCAAATCATGCTTGGGATTCCAGGAAAGGAAGAAGCAAGACTGGATAACACCAGAAACATTAAACATCATAACGATGAGAAAGGAAATGAAAAAAAATAAGAAAACAGAAGCGAAGTCCCCCAGATTAAAACAACTATTTTGCGAATAGTACAGTCAGCTGGACAAGGAAGTTAAACGCCAAACCCGAGCCAACAGAATGAATTTCATAGACGATCTTGCAAGACATTCAGAAAAGGCAGCACTGAGAAACGAACAAAGCACAGTATACAAAATAACTAAAATCATCAGTGGAAAACGAGGTGCAAACAATATTACATTAGTAAGAGATAAGGAAGGAAATCTCATCATGACAGCAGAGGGACAGGAATTAAGATGGGCAGAGCATTTCAGAGAAACTCTGAACAAGGAACCACCAGAGACACAAATGAATGTTCCTGAGGCTGAAAACGATCTAGATGTTAATACAGACATTCCACGAAAAGAAGAAATCATCACAGCAATCACAGGGTTAACGGAAAAGCTCCTGGCCATGATAACTTAAATGCAGAGCTATTTAAGACAGACCCTGAGCTAGCAGCAGAACTATTAGAACCACTATTTGCACAATACTTTTACAAATCATAATGAAAAGGATGCAACAAAAGCTAGAAACAGAAATAAACGAAGTACAGGCGGGTTTTCGACCAGGTAGAGGCACTAGAGATCATATATTCAACATGAGGATCATCATAGAAAAGTATAGAGAATTCAACGTTGACCTACATACTTGTTTCATTGATTACACCAAAGCTTTCGATTGTGTACAACATCAGCAGTTATGGGCTATTATGAAAAATATGGGATTTCCAAACCACCTTATACAACTCATCGCACTGCTGTACCAAGAACAACAGGCAGCCGTAAGAATAGAGGGGAAACATCAGAATGGTTTGAAGTACAGAAAGGAGTAAGACAAGGCTGTACCCTTTCCCCTTACCTGTTTAACATTTATGCTGAGAATATCATGAGAAACGTAAGAGATGAGAACACACAGAGTTTGACTCATTTAACATCGGCGGGTACCAGATCCCGGAAATCAGATATGCTGACGACACAGTCCTCCTATCGACCAACCCAGAAGGACTTGAACAATTACTTCTGTCCACCAAAAAACACAGCGAGGAGCAGAATCTATACCTAAACACCAAGAAGACCAAAGTAATGACAACAGACAAAGTAAAGACCAAACCAGAAATTGAAATTGATAACGAAGAACTGGAAAGTGTTAATGAATTCGAATACTTAGGATCAATCATTAACAGCGCTGGCGACTGTGCAGCAGAAATTAAAAGAAGACTTGCAATTGCTTCACATAAACTAATACAGATGAAAAAACCTATGGCAAGGCACAAGCAAAGGAACAAAGTTACAACTGATCAGAGCATGTATATTCCCAGTGGCAACATACGACTGCGAGACTTGGACACTCAATAAAACAGTTGCAAAAAAGATTACATCATTCGAAATGAAATGCTACAGAAGGATGTTGAGAATACCCTGGACAGAAAAAAAGACCAACAGAGAAGTACTGCACTCACTAAACGTACAGGAACATTGGCTCCTAAATACCATCGCAATAAGGAAGCTGAAATTTTTCGGTCATATAAAAAGACATAATAGTCTGGAAAAAACAGTGATGGAAGGTATGGTCCCTGGAAAAGGGGAAGGGGTCGACCTAGACGACGGTGGACCCAGGACATCACAGAGAGTCTGAACTTGTCTTTGGCTGATGCAGGCCTACTTGCCCAGAATTGTGATGCGTTCAGAGCAGCTGTAATGGAGACAACGTTCTGGAAAGAATACGTCACATGATGATGATGATTTGCACAAGTCTGGAAAACCGGGACAACACCAATGGAGTGGAACAAAGGAATAATTGTCGACTTGCCCAGGAAGGGAGATCTTGCAGATTGCAATAATTGGAGAGGAATCACCCTTCTCTCAGTTCCAAGCAAAATACTAGGCAGGATAATTATACAGAGAATTTCAAACGCAGTTGACCACAAACCGAGGAAAGAACAAGCAGGAATTAGAAAGAACAGAAGATGTGCAGATCATATATTTACCCTCAGGAACATTATAGAGCAGTGCTCAGAATGGCAAAGACAGCTGTACATTAATTTTGTTGATTTTGAAAAAGCTTTATACAGTATACATAGGGACAGTTTATGGAAAATACTGAGGGCTTATGGAATTTCAAGCTGCATAGTGTCAATCATAAAAAGCCTCTATGCCAACTTTACGTGTAGCATTGGGCAGAGCAACCTAACCTTTGAGGTGAAGACAGGAGTACGACAGGGATGCCCCTTATCAACCACTCTATTTTTAACAGTCATAGACTGGGTGATGCACCAGACAACAGAGGGCAGTCCAAGAAGAATAAGATGGACCATTTTCTACACTGGAAGTTCTGGAATATGCAGATGACATTGCACTACTAACACATTCACATCAACACATCCAGGAAAAAAGGGATAGACTTAATAAGTATAGCCAGCAGGTGGGCTTGAACATTAATCTAAAGAAGTCAGAGGTCATGATGATCAATGTGAGCAACCCTGAGCCCATATCAGTAAGAAATCAGCAACTGGAACTGACAGACACATTCACATACCTAGGATGCATAGTACACTAAACGGCGGGGCAAATAAGGACATCAACAACAGAATGAACAAAGCAAGAACAGCCTGTTTTAGTCTAAACAACATCTGGTCGTCCTCTCAGTACAGCACAAGGAAAAAAAAAATTAAGATTATATCAGAGCTGAGTGCTTTCTGTGCTTCTCTATGGTGAGGAATGCTGGAGAGTTACCGAGAAGGAAATGTCGAAAATTGTCATCTTTTCACACAACATGCCTAAGGAAAATTCACCGAATCTTTTGGCCAAATACCACCACCAACCAAGATCTTCTTACTCGGAGCAAGCAAGATGACATGCACACCATCATAGCTGGCAGACGCTGGAGCGGGGTTAACCATGTCCTCAGAAGAGACCCCGATGCCATCACAAGAACAGCTATGCTATGGACCCCTGAAGGAAAACGAAAGAGAGGCCGACCAAAAGAACTTCGCGGAGGACAGTGGAGGCTGAGATGCAAAGAATGAACCAGAGTTGGGGTACTTTACGAAGGATGACCACCGACCGAGCAAAGTGGAGTCAATTTGCTGTTGCCCTATAAGACGCCACAAGGCGTGATGGCCACTGACTGCTTTGACGGTCGGCGGCTAAGGATCAAAGAAGAAGAGAATGCAGGGCAAGGGACATTAAACCCACTATATGATTCCAGAAATATGACTGCCTCGTAAAGCTATGTTGAAGTTACCTTAGTGTGTGTTAAATCCATCTTCAGCGTCTTCTTCTCATGTCTTATCCATCTTGATTAGCCGTTTCATTGTACGGGCTACTGCCATAAACTAAATTCATTGTGTGTACTATGAGATCTTCCCTCATAGTTATCTCCTAAAACGTTACTCTGTTCGCCAACTTCAACATCTGCATATCTACTTCTTTTCCTGTTCTTCGACTTCACTCTGTTGTACCTACTCGACTGTCTTCTCTACTTCTTCATCTCTCAGTACTCGTTTGTCTCTCGTTTACTAATGATAGACTTGTTTCTACTTTTTGATCGGTAACTTCCCCAATCCCTACTGTTTGTCCTGCTCACCGTATTCTTTGATTAGCTAGTACTACTATTAATAGATCTGTTTCTAAGTCTATCTGCTGTTATAGTATTCTTCCCTAGAATCCTTGATTTCCTTATCTCGTTTCTTCTCTTAGTCTCCTTATCTCGACTGCTGGACCGGTAATCTGCTCAATCCATACAATGTCTTCTTCTACTCGTCTTTCTCATAGACTCCTCATATCTCATCTTAATTTCCTCATCTCTATCTTTACTCTTGCTTCTCCGCTCGTCTTCACGGCATATTACTTCTCTGTGTTGTCTAGAACTATTACCTCTCCTATAAGATCTCCGATTCGTGTGTCTGCGACAAACGTCTCTATCTCCCCCAGACCCTGAAATGTCCGAGTAATACAACACGAATATTTCTGAATCCTCTGGAGTCCTTCTTCTCGGCCTCCTATGGTCTATAGTATTTGCTCTGTATTGTTTCTCTGACCGATATACTTGTCCACTGGCATCTATAAGAGTAGTAGTCGTAGACACGTTTGCCTTAAGTGTTTTGTAACACAGTATGGTCAGGAGGTTGATGAAGAGCGCTTTTAAGGGCAAATGGCAACTTCTGTCTCCAAATACTACACTGTGTTGTCCGTAATAATCAACATTTATTACAGTATTAGCATATGTAGGTTGTAGAACACGTAAGTCTTCAAAATCCAAATTTATTCATCATGTGTATAATTGTTTAAATGTTATTAAATTTACCAAATTTCCTAACTTCTAATCTAGTATTGATTTTCTTGTCACACAGTTTTAAAGATTATTTGAAAATACTTACAGCGAAACGAAATTCTTGCAGTGAATGTATTACTAAGAATGGTTTCCCATTGGCTGAAAGTTACCTCTGATATAGATACAAAGGGAGAATGTTAGATATTTATATGTACCTATATCGTGTGTGTCAGTGAGTCTCTTATGTAATGACCGTGTTATTTTGTGTATATACCTCTTGTTTGTTACACTGTCAGACGTCAACTTGAATATGTTTAAAGATAGCAGTGGTCAGCTTAAGGTTGTTGTTATCTCCACACATTTTGTCCTGGAATGTTACTAGTGACGTCCATATGTCCTTTCTCTGTTTGTCATAGGTACAGCGTCTTGGCAACAGACGTTCATCTTTAGTTTTTTGAATAAGATAATTTCAATCTGTTGTGGGCACAATAAGTAAAACGTAATGAAACTATAAATAACAATTGTATTTTGTGCGCACATTTTCTACACCTTTCAACATACGAGGTCTGGACAAAAAGTATCCGACCTTTTTTTTCGGGGACAAAAAATGATATACAGGAGTTTTCTCTGGGGGATAGAGTGGAGAAGACCTTCCTGCGCATGCATGAATTTTTTCCCTCCCAAAGACAGTGTCAGTCGTCTGCAATTAGTAAACGCGCGAGCTGTGGTAGTAACATGCCGTCGGATTTTTATTTGTCACGAAATGACGGAACATTTTGAACAGCGGTATTGCATTAAATTTTGCCAAAAACTCGATGATACCCACGTAGAAACAAGTCGAAAGATTCAACAAGCTTTTGGCGATGAAGCCATGAGCATTACACAAATTAAGGAGTGGTACAACCGTTTCAACGATGGCCGCACATCGGTGCATAGCGAGCCACGTTCCGGTAGACCATCAACAAGCCGAAACGACGTGGTCATTCACGAAGTGCGGACTTTGGTCATGCAGAACCGTCGTGTCACAATCCGAGAACTTACACACGAGGTGGGGATAAGCCACGGTTCAGTACAATCCATATTGACGGAGGATTTGAACTTGCGGAGAGCGTGCGCTAAATTCGGACCTGTGGACAACGGGAACTTGACAGATGCATCACGACAATGCACCCACACATTCTTCGCATCTGATTCAGACTTTCTTGGAAAAACACAAGACTCCTCTGATTCGTCAGGCTCCATACTCTCCTGACATGGCTCCTCACGATTTCTGGCTGTTCCCCAAGCTGAAAATACCGCTGAAAGAGACCCGATTTGAGTCACGAGAAGACATTATGATAAATTCGACGGCCGAGCTATACTCCATTCCCGAAGAGGCCTACCTGAAAGTCTTCCAAGCATGGCGGGACCGCTGGGAGAAGTTTGTGCAGTCCCAAGGAGATTACTTTGAAGGGGATTAGGGTTTTAGACTTCCAGGTCAGTGATTGTGTTTTTCCTGGCCAAAGGTCGGATACTTTTTGACCAGACCTCGTATAATTTGTATTGATGAACGCAAGGGAGATACCTGTGGTGCTTCACCTCTCAATGTATAAATACAATCCACTTCACCTCCCAAGATATAAATCTAATCCACTTCACCTCCCAAGGTATAAATCTAATCCACTTCACTTCTCAATGTATAAATCTAATCCACTTCACTTCTCAATGTATAAATATAATCCACTTCACTTCTCAATGTATAAATATAATCCACTTTACTTCTCAATGTATAAATATCATCCTCTTCACCCTGGTCCTGTACTCTGACAGTATTTCAATTCTTTATATTCTATCTAATACAAATGTTTACACTGGCAAAATGAACACTCCACAATTGAAAAGACACGCACTAAACGCAACGATAACTAACAGTCACGGTGAATAAGATGACAGACAACGTTTGAGCAAAGATAGATTGATATATACAATACGTGACTGACAACGCACGAAAACAAGGGACACCTGTTAACGTATTTCCAAGATAACAAGACGAAACTAGAGGTCACACCATTTAAACACAACAATAGAATTACTGAATGTACAAGACAATGTAAATACACAGCACACCTGCACACCTAACAAAAACTGAGCTTGGAATGTTAAGTAGGGCAGTCGCAGGAGACACTTCTGCCTTACTCTACCACTAAACATACATAGCCACACCCTAGAAAGGAATCAGTCTTATCCAATATTTTCCCACAAGTAAGAAAAGAAAGCATTAAACTCCTCCCCGTCCACCCCCGTCCACCCTTGAACTCACAAATATATCACCAAACACAGCAGACTAAACAATAACTACACTTAACAATGAGGTGATTAGGGCTATCTTCTTCATTAGCCACCAACTAAATCACACCAGTCAAAAAAACGAAATAACATTTAAGCAATAATATCACTATAACAGATCCAATATTCACTATGTATATAATAATCAAGACCCTAAGTAATAGGAACTTAGATTGAAAGATCCCACCTAACTAACTAACACCAAATGAAGATACATACTAAGTTTCTACAAAGAAAGCGAGGCAAAAGAACAAAACAAAAGGAAAGAAAACAACAACAACCAATAATCAAACCTCAAGACACCAACGTAGAAACAGAACAAAGCTTGTTGCTAACATAACATAACCCCGACAGAACTGTCCCACTACTCTAGAAGACTAGACTGTACGATAGATTGATCAGGTGGATAGATAGAAAAGAAAATATTGAAGGAAGAAAAACATAATTTAGCGGAAAATCAAGAAAAACATAAATACAACAGATCATTCACAGATATTCAAACAATAACTTAACTGACGATCTAGCGATGCTTGTCTATGTAGCTAATCAAACACAGAAGATGATCGATGAAAACAGCACGAACAGGTCTCTACACATATAATGTACAAAAATGTTCTTCTTAGTATTATCTCTGAACTGTCCACAGTAAGAATAACGACTGCATATCCACACTAATGTTCAGATAACCAGACGTCCTCACAAGTCTATGTGCCAAAAAATAACAAATATGTCATTTGGCACGATGATATATGAATATCCAAGCAAATATCACTTCATTACGACACTTCAGGAACCTAGCAGTCTTCAGCACAGAGTATTCCAGGACCCCTGAGAGCAGCAAGCTCCCGTAACTGGCATCCCTTCAACTGTACTAGGGCCACGAAAGGACATGAGTAAATTCCCACTAGAACGGCACATCGATATGGCTTGAAAACGACAGAGCTTGTCAAAATCCCCGGAAGGTAATGTTCCCAGGTAGGTAGAGCAGTACGAGTGATGACACTGCTGCAGGTAGGCTACCAAAACACGATGTCAAGACCCAATCTACTATGGACAAACCGTTCCCTCCTGACGATACACACAATCAGTCATTCGACCCAAACTATTACCAACCAACATTGACCAACCGTTCCCTCCTGACGACACACACAGTCTGTCACTCGAGCCAATCTATTACCAACCAACATTGACCAACCGTTCTCTCCTGACGACACACAGTCTGTCACTCGGGCCAAACTATTACCAACCAACATGGACCAACCGTTCTCTCCTGACGACACACACAGTCTGTCACTCGGGCCAAACTATTACCAACCAACATTGACCAACCGTTCTCTCCTGACGACACACACAGTCTGTCACTCGGGCCACACTATTTCCAACCAACATTGACCAACCGTTCTCTCCTGATGACACACACAGTCTGTCACTAGGGCCAACCTTTTACCAACCAACATTGACCAACCGTTCTCTCCTGACGACACACACAGTCTGTCACTCGGGCCAAACTATTACCAACCAACATTGACCAACCGTTCTCTCCTGACGACACACAGAGTCTGTCACTAGGGCCAACCTATTACCTACCAACATTGACCAACCGTTCCCTCCTGACGACACACACATTCTGTCACTCGGGCCACACTATTACCAACCAACATTGACCAACCGTTCTCTCCTGACGACACACACAGTCTGTCACTAGGGCCAACCTATTACCAACCAACATTGACCAACCGTTCTCTCCTGACGACACACACAGTCTGTCACTCGGGCCAAACTATTACCAACCAACATTGACCAACCGTTCTCTCCTGACGACACACACAGTCTGTCACTCGGGCCAAACTACCACCAACGTCAATTGACCAACCGTTCTCTCCTGATGACACACACAATCTGTCACTAGGGCCAACCTATTACCAACCAACATTGACCAACCGTTCCCTCCTGACGACACACACAGTCTGTCACTCGGGCCAAACTATTACCAACCAACATTGACCAACCGTTCTCTCCTGACGACACACACAGTCTGTCACTAGGGCCAACCTATTACCAACCAACATTGACCAACTGTTCTCTCCTGACGACACACACAGTCTGTCACTCGGGCCAAACTATTACAACCAACATTGACCAACCGTTCCCTCCTGACGACACACACAGTCTGTCACTCGGGCCAACCTATTACCAACCAACATTGACCAACCATTCTCTCCTGACGACACACACAGTCTGTCACTCGGGCCAAACTATTACCAACCCATTTTGACAAACTAATCAACTCTACCTCTTCCATGCACCACTTGCCGACACCTGTCACATTAACCTCCGCTGCTCCAACTGGACCACCACCTTCCTAGCACTAAGCTACAAAGTACACCTTGTAATATCTCCAACTGTACAGTAGTGCCAGACGCCCGCTGCAACCTTATTCTATCAATTTTGACACATCTTCTAACAATAATTGCCACCCTAGCATTAAAATTACCTTGCAAAACAGTGTCTAACACAATAACTGTCAAATATTCTCTGAACTGACAATACCAATCTTTCACTGTGACCTATTTCCAATTTAGGTCAACTACCGCTAGCGGGGTCACCAGAGCGTAAACAGTTCACTGCCTACTGACCAAGCAAACAAAACACACTGCCATGAATACTGTGAAACCTGAAGGCGTGAACACAATGCTACTATCACCATCTGTCAATCTATGTGCATAACTTCTAGCCTTTATAATGAAATTATGGACCGTATAGCCTTTAAAGAATCGAACCAGAGCTCCTCAGCTGTCAGAACAACTGTATAGACAATGTCCACAGTTGTTAGATATATATTCACTAAGGTAGCACCACTGTAATGTGGGCTTATAATAATAATAATAATAATAATAGTAATAATTCTCGCTCCACTAGGAGTACGGCCAAACCATAATGGCTGAAATAAGAAAATCAACACCTTCTACATGTACTTCCCTGTAATGCTTATACACACACAATAAGGCCTCACACGGCCAACAAACGTACAAAATACAATATAACGATAAAATGCCATAAATGCTTAGTCTGTCACTATCATACCCAACGGCATGACTACACTGATAAACTGCAATGACTACCATTCACTATGAGCGGCCAAAATCTATGACAAAGAAATTCTCAAATCTTCAGAAACTTATAACGGCCTGTAACAAATCCAATCCAGACACTACACTATCCTAGAATCATAACTTAATAATCCAATAGAACTGAAACATGGCAAGCATTTCTAACAAATAGTCCGTGACATGGACTTCACAGCTAACGCTGGCAAAAAGGGAAAAAAATATATCCGTCCTTCCTGGACAAGATGCTAGATTCTCACTGACCACCTTCTCGCCTAATTTTTCCGGCTTAGTTATCCTAGTGTTGCCAAAACTTTGTGTTGCCCGGCTGACTTTTCGTACCAAAGATGCACTGCGAAATAGCGCCGTGACATATTTGATATTTAAATACATAATACTGTGAATATGCAATAATTATACGTTCTTCTTCTCATTATTTTTATAATTATAATTATAATTGTAATTATTATAATTCAGAATCGACGTCATTGCATTACGGGCAAACCAATATGTGCTCAGAAAATGTCGAAGGGTATGAATGTTGATTGTTCCTGTTGTGCCATGGTTGTATACACGCCAGATGCATCCTCTCATACGTCCATCCCTGCCTGTCTTACGGTTAATGCCAAACTCCAGCAATTTTAGACCTGATGATCGATCGATTGTCGTGCCATCCTCCCATACGTCCATCCCTGCCTGTCTTACGGCTAATGCCAAACTCCAGCAATCTTAGACCTGATGATCGATCGATTGTAGTGCCATTCTCTAATAGGCGATCATTAATAGTCCCCTGTATCTCTCCATTGTCCATATCCAATGAACCCAATCTGATTGCTATTGAAGCTAGTCTGCCAGCTCCTTCGTTGCCGCTTGACCAGGACAGTAGATCCAGACCAGTTCGTGAAGGTTCGAATCGTCTATGGAAGTTTTCAAATAATGCCGTAGCCATCCATTTTGGGTTTTCCGAAGCATGGACTGAGTTTCTGACTCAATAACTGCCCTTGTTAATGAAGTTTCAGACAGTCACCTTAGGGCTGCCTCTACCTTCATTCTTATACTGGAGGTTGTTGTCCTCTGCATGACCTCTGTCTTCTTTAGATTGATGTTTAGACCCACCTCTAGGCTATAATTATTCAGTCTATCTGTTTTTTCTAGGATGTGTTGATGTGTTTGTGCGAGTAGTGTCATCTGCATAATCTAGATCTTCCAATGCAGAAAACGTCCATCTTATTTCTCTTGGATTGCCTTCTGTGGTCTGGCGCATCACCCAGTCTAAGACTGTCAAAAATAAAGAGGTTCATAAGGGGCATCCCTGTCGTACTCCTGCCTTCAACTCAAAAGTTAGGTTGCTCTGCCCAACACTACATGTAAAGTTAGTATTGTGGCTTTTGATTATGGATGGTTTTAGTTATTTAATACACTTTTTTAATAAGGCTGCAATTACGGACCTTAAATTGATTACGCATTTTGCTGAATAACTGAATAATGGTGGGAAAAGATACTTTAAAAAAAAGTTTACCATAGAGATGCTACAAAAACATTACTAAGAAGGTGAGATACCAGTGGCATTAATTTTGTTATAATAAATCTGTTTTCTTTGACATATAATCATAAATAACCATGTTTTTGTTGTTGTAGAAATGTATCTGTTGTCGAGATATGTTCCAGTATTACGGTCCTAGAGATGGCCTAGATGACCACACATGGTTTAGATTAAGTTGAATTATTATTTGTGTTACTACCTGTTGTGTGGTTGTAGTTTATGACATATGTGAGCTAGCAGAAGGGATAATGTATTTGTGTACGCATGGCGTTCTCAACATTTTTTTTTTCCTCATGGCCCACTTCTGACCCTCTTTTGCCTCTGTGCTCCCTACCCATTGTCGCTGTGGCCACCTAGAAATATGGGGACTTGTAGGGTAGCAACAAACTGCTTCTACTTTGCTCGGTCGGCGGACATCATTCTTGCAGTGCCCCAGCTCTGGTTCATTCTTTGCGTCTTGGCCCCATAGTTCTCCGCCAAGTTCTTTTTGGTTGGGCTCTCTTTCGCTTTCCTTCAGGAGTCCATAGCATTGCTGTTCTTGTGGTGGTATCAGGGTCTTTTCTGAGGACGTGGCAAACCCAACTCCACAGTCTAGCAGTTATAATGGTGTGCATGTCCTCTTGGTTGCTCCGAGAAATCAGTTCTTGGTTGTTGATGGTATTCGGCCAACCACTCTGCTCGCGTCCCACTAAAAAGATCTCTGATTTCCTGGATAGTATTTTACAACCCTTAGTGGCCAATCTACCTTCTTTTTTGAAGGACACCACCCATGCTATCACTACTTTTGATTCCATCCAATTCACACCTGACCACACTTACCGTCTTTTTCTTCTGGATGTTTGTTCGCTTTATACTTCCACTCCACACTCTGATGGCCTTAAAGCACTACAATTTTTTCTCCACAGACGCACTGACCTTACCTTTAGCACAGGTTCTCTTCCTCGCCTTGCGGAATTGGTTCTCACTCTCAACTCTTTTGAATTCAATGGCCAGTTCTTTAATCAAATTAGTAGTGGCGTTGCTATGGGCACCAAAATGGACACGAGTTAGGCTTGCCTCTTCATGGGTCACTTTAAATATTTGGTGCTTCAAAGTTATGATGAACCATTACCCGAGTTTTACCGTCGTTATATCGACGATGGTATTGCAGTCACAGACATGTCTGAAGTTAACGCCCGTAGATTCATTGACTATGTTGGCAATTTCCATCCTGCCATCAAATTCACTTCTCAGATTTCTACCACTTCAGTTAACTTCCTTGACCTTACTGTCAATATTACTCCTACTGGCTTTACTACCTCTGTCTTTTATAAACCTACTGATGCTCATGGTTTCCTTCTTTATACCTCATCTCACCCTCTAAGCTGTAAAGATTCCATTCCCTACTCTCAACTTCTACGCTTACGTCGGATTTGTCACGATGAAGATGATTTCAGCAAACCAGCTCAAAAAAATTCTCGATTTTTTTCGCCGACGTCACCAAAATGAAAGAGTTTATCTGATGCCCTTAATCGCTTTAGTCATGTTACTCGTCAGGTTGCACTTACTGTTAAACCTCCTACAACATCAAACAGACTCAAATTTGTCTTAACTTTTCACCCTCACTGTTTGGCAGAGAAAAAAAAATATGTTTCATCATATGCCTATTCTCCACTCCGATCCTGATACCAGAGAGTTGTTTCGTGATACCCCTTTAGTGGCATATTGTACAGATAAGAATTTTAGGGATATTCTTGTGCATTGTTGCTTGAGATAGACTAGTCCTTCTCACTTTGGTACTAAACCGTGCCAACGCCGCATATGTAAGACCTGTTCTTTTGTACTCCAAACACAGTAAGTCTCCTTTCCAAACGGTAAATTTGCCATTGGGGAGTGTTTCACGTGCGAATCCAGAAAACTGATTTATGCTATCATTTCCAAGAGGTGTGACATGACCTATATTGATGAAATTGGCAGACGTCTGGCAGACAAGTTTCGTGAGCACTTGAATGACATCTATCATGGCAAACCTTTACCAGTGGCCCTTCATTTCAATAGTCTTGACCATTCAGGTAACTCTGACATTCATGTCCCTGCCCTCCTGTCATGTGTCGGCGACGACCGAACTCGCTTCTCGTTGGAGAATCGTCTCCTTTTTCAAATGGGCGTTTTATCTCCTGCTGGCTTGAATGTCCAACATCATATTGCATAATTCTGGTGGCTTCTGTCTCTGTTTCATACTTTATTTCTTCTGTCGTTATTTTCCTTTCTATCCTTGTTTGAGCTTTTATTCGTTTAGTTTCCTCAATTATCTTCCCTCAGCCGTCACTAGCTTATACGTCACTTCCGCATGACGCCTCATTTGTTCAGTCATCTTGAATGTTTCTTTCTTGGATCAGCTAAGTGATTTTTTACTTGTTTTAATAGTGTTGTTCATTTATGTCTTCGCTTCGTCGATTATTTACTTTCTTGTTTCGACATGTCTTTCTGGTTTTACGATTTTCTTACATTATTACTGTTATCGTGTCGCTCATCACCGTTGTTTCATCTGCTTGTATTGCTCATTTGGCGTTTTCCTTATCATCATAGATTTTTGTAGCACCTATATGTAGTTCCTGTCCTTGCCACTTGTTCGTAACTGTGGCTGACGAAGGGTAAAACCCGAAACGTCCCTTGTTTCATGTGTACTTGTAAAACGGATTTCATACCATATTATATTTTTAATTTATATATTTATTCGGCCAAAAGATTCGGATAATTAAAGCAAGAAATAGATTGACGACAAAGACACAGTCAAGTAAACAAGAACTACACATCAAAGCTCAACTCCGACAACTGACTACACACCTGACAGTTATATAAATATATAGGCAGTAAAAGAAAGCACTCAGTCATCCACCAACGAAACAAAAGCGTAAAGCAAGAGAGACAGATCATCAATGACACATCAAATAAAACAGGACAATGGAAGAATGTAATGAGCGAATAACTCATTACAGTTTTAGAGGTCCTACGACCAATCATCATCAACAAAGTCATAAATCAGCTGGAGTTAAGAAAGATGACACTATCGGCGGACACAATCGGTAAACACACAAACTGAACCAACCAAAAACACACATGCATCTAAATTTCTGCTAGTTGACCTTTTAAGGACGTGTCCTTTTCAGAGCTGCCGTCGAATCTGTAATAATAGCTGTAGAAATAAAAGTAACACACTTGCAAAAATAAATAAATTCACACATTTAATACGCAACTATGCTAGAATAAACGCACGACGTGACGACTATAGACAACCAGCTCACGGTCCTTTTCACGATTAGCCCTTTTCAGGGCTTACAACAATGCTAACAAATGATTAAAACAAGTGAAAACACGACCGAGATAACAGTCCAGCGGTCAAAACGTAATAGCAATTAGAAAAACTACGCCCATTATTAGCGAAAGATCACACATCTGGTCAAATTGTACGGGACATCGGAAATAAAAGTAAAAAGATACTTAACCACGGGATGCTGTAAGCAGCGGCTGAGTCCGTCACTAGAGCGACAAAGAAATATTACAAACACATCTGGTCTGTATAACTGCGGCGCCATGAGGATGAAGTAATAAATGATAGAAACACTAGAGCGAGGGAAGAAACAATTGACACTTGTCACAGACAACATTAATATTTTACATAATTCTCTCCCCGTCATCAATGACTACTTAGGGGAGGTGGCTTGTTTTCTTTCCAAGGGAAACAATTAGATTATGAACAAAATATCAGACTGAGTAAAAGATGTTCATACTTTGTAACTTGTAAAAAATTATTATAAACATTTGCATTAGTCATAATATTTTGTTTCAGGTACAATATTTGTAATTGTTCCGTTTTCAAATTTTCTTGTTTTTTCTTGCACAAATTTAAAAAATTTAAAAGATTTTCAACTTAATGCCCATTTTAAAGTATTAAGCACTTAGCTGTTCTACCACTCTCAATGGCAGTCTTTGAGAATATCTGATATCCAGGTCAGTTTGTTCTAAGCTCGGCCATTTGGCTGAGATCAAAATGTCTTAGCCAGGACCGGGATCACACACAATTCACACATTCTACTAAATAAAGTCAATAGACCTCACTTTGAGCCCCAGAAGGGGTAAAAAAAAAGGCACACAAACATGTTTCATCAGCCCTAACTAGTGCTGTTCATTAATCTGAAAATTGCCCTATTTGTATTTCTGTCAATAGTTTTCTGCTTCCGTGTTTTTAATAATTAAAAAAAAACGCCCGTTTGTATATTGCTTCGTATTTATGGTCAAGTGTTATCTCTTAACGAGGAGTTTGGAGTTGCTTAAACCAAATAAATAAATAAGTACACAAATTAAGAAAAAACTGAATACTGGAATGTGAAAGTGTCCAATGGCTAGAATTCTTGCTACCCGTGGCAAGGTGATTGGTATCAAAATCTTAAACAAAAAATATGTCATTACTTTACGTCGTATTATTTGGTTCGGTGTTTAAAACGTTTTAAAGTAGGGCATCAATTTAAAATATTAACCATGTGCCTGGATCAGTCGGTTATATCAGTAGGCTATTTTGTAATGTGTGATATATTTCCTGATTTGTAAGAGTTTTGTAATGTATGATATATTTATTGATTATGTAAGAGTTATGTAATGGGTGATATATTTCCTGATTGAGTAAGAGTTAAGTAATGTGTGATTCATTTCCTGATTATGTAAGAGTTAAGTAATGTGTGATACTTTTCCTGATTATGTAAGAGTTAGGTAATGTATGATATATTTATTGATTATGTAAAAGTTATGTAATGGGTGATATATTTCCTGATTGGGTAAGAGTTAAGTAATGTGTGATTCATTTCCTGATTATGTAAGAGTTAAGTAATGTGTGATACTTTTCCTGATTATGTAAGAGTTAGGTAATGTATGATATATTTATTGATTATGTAAAAGTTATGTAATGGGTGATATATTTCCTGATTGTGTAAGAGTTAAGTAATGGGTGTTATATTCCCTGATTGTGTAAGAGTTAAGTAATGTGTGATATTGTAGTGGTGTTTGATGGTATTGTATGATGGTGATATTACTAAATGTAATTGTATGAGGCCAGCTGTGAAGGCTCCTGAGATAAAATGTAGTTGTGAATTGTCAGAAGGCCTTTCTTGCTACCACTACGACCTCACACTTAATTTTTTTTTTAAGGAATGTGGCTACGTAAAGTGTCTAGGGTAATGATGTGTAGTGTGGTGTGATAGTTTCTAAATACACCCACAAATAATTAAGAAGACTAATAATATTAACAAATGTTAAAATACACTGAACTAACTCACGTGTGTAAAATTTTTTGATAAAATTATATTACATTTATTTTGTTCTGGATCAATTTTTTAGGTTGACCAGAACTTAAAAAGATTTAGAGATTATGAAAGAAATGCATGGAATATTATATCATAAATGCAATAGTGTACATATATATGTACTATACTAGTTAGTTTTATTAAAATGTTCTAGTAGTCATCTACTTGGGAGGATATGTACTGTTTGTGCTGTTGGGGTGGCCTCATCACACCTGTCTATATTGACTACCCAGTGTCCAGAAAATGGTGGGAATTTTTATGGGGTATTAGTAACTACACAACTTTGGTGAATGTCCAGCAGACCAGAGGCTCACTCATCTTATATTTGTAGCTCTGGTGCTGAAAACTGATGGTCCCACCTCTCCGTGCTGGCGGGCAATAATGGTGGTCTCTGTCACAAGTACTGCACAGATACACTCGAGTAAAGTCACCAACTGAATAGTCACTGCTTTGTTGACAACAGAAACTCGCAGCTCTGCAATCAAAGTATGGGCCATGTGTCAAAATCTATTCTCTACCCACGTCTGGACACAACACTGACACAACAACCACATCATACAGACAGGTCAGATCTCTCTGACCAAACAGCACATTTACCATGGTGGTTTTACATCAGATAGATCCTCCCAGACCATAGATTCTGAAAAATATTTATTAGTTGTCTACCCTAAAAGAGGATAGGTAATATGTTACATTATTCTCAATGTACATTGTTGGTCCCTAGACCCTGACTTGGGCGGGGGGTCCAGAGCAAATCCCTACTAGTTTGTAAGGCTAGATTTTGATATGGCAGTATCAAATCACTCGAACATGAAACAATATTCAAAATATATATAAGGAAATAATTTCAATCTTACCAGATTATGAATAAATAACACAGAATTGCTAGCAAAACTCAGCTGAGCTGCTGGCTATAGTATGGCGTCCCTAACTTTCTTTCACTTTCTTTCATATGGAAATCACCACACTTTAAAATCTGTGTCTATCACTGAACAACTGTTGAAGAATGGCCCCAAATGCGCTCTGAGCGCTAATAATATGATTGTCTGTGGCCAATCACTGCCTAGTTTTACTTTAAATTCAAATTCCTACACTAAAGTCATTTCAGTCATGCTTCAGTCAAGTATGGATGGTTATCTGTTAGTCTGTCCGTCTCTACTTGTGTTTCTACATAATTGTGCTTGATTTTTGAAGCAACCTTTCTTTCCCCTCCAAAATTTTGTCGATAAAAGTTATATTTAGACACAGCTACCGCTCAAAAACCCTCTCCCCCATACTAAGTAAATTTGAACACCTGCGTCCAAGGTCGTGGTTTTGTGTGCAAATTGCGACACTTTTAGATTCAATACAGTCTAGCGATGATGTGAACTACACTGTCTTTTGTCATTATCTTCAATATTATCTATCCGTCTGTAAAATTAAGACCATATTAGTTCACTGCTCAGAATAGGCCATCCGGCCAGCTAATTTTTATATTCCTAACATTAATATTAAGAAAAAAGTACTTTTTAATTTTTGTAATATTCCTAACATCTGCGTTTAGCCGCTGAATTCAAATCAAGGGCTTGTTATCGCAAAACGTCCAATTCCGTACCTCGTGTCAATTTGGGGGACGTGATTTTTTTTCTTTCCTCCATCCCCCCCAATTGCGTCTCCTAGCCTTTCCAGTCATATTTTTTTCCTTTTTGATCCGCCGTTCCCCTCCTGTCTAGCAAGTCAATTATTATGGAGGATGATGACCCGCGGTCTAGGCGATCATGTACTATTCGCAGCCTACGCATTATGTTTTTATCCTTAAATGTTATCTTTGGAGATATTTTACCGTTGTATCTCTGTCAATTTCACTACACATCTCCCCACTTGAAAACATGCCTATGGCAAGTTCCAAAACCAGCGATACACATAGGTAAAATTACTCCTCACGTCTGCCACTACTATAATTTTGATCACAGGGGTGCCGACTGAGGAAATCTGCACCGACATTCAATTTGCCTGGGATATATTGGATACTGAACTGATAAGGTTGAAGCAATAAAGACCACCTCAGCAATCTTGCGTTTTCATGCTTAGCCTGAGACAAGAACACGAGAGGCTGATGGTCCGTCTCCACCACAAAAGTCCTACCATACAGATAGATTTGAAACTTCTTTATTGCCCAGATTAATGCTAAACATTCCTTTTCGCTTGTGGAGTATCCTTGTTCCGCCTTATTCAATTTGCGGCTTGCATAAGCGACTGGTTTAAGTTCCCCATCAGGTGAAGATGATCTTTGCAACAAAGCCCCTCCGAGTCCTACATTACTTGCATCGGTTCTTAAGACAAAGTCCTGTGTCAAATCAGGCAGTTTGAGAATAGGCTTGCTAGTGAGTTTTTCCTTTAACTCTTGGAACGCTAGTTCACATTGTGCAGTCCAAATAATTTTATCTGGAAGTCCCTTGCGAGTCAAATCAGTCAGAGGAGCACAAATAGCGTTAAAATTCTTGATGTATTTCTGATAAAATCCGCATAACGACACAAATGATCGCACGTCCTTTTTTGTTTGCGGCCTAGGTGCTCTCTGCAGTTTTTCCAAGTTCTTAGGATCAGGGGTCATATTACCCTGATATACAGTGTGTCCCAAGAATTCCAACTCTTTACATCCAATACAACATTTTGTTGGCCTAGCAGTCAAATTCGCCTCCCGAAGTCTATCAAACAACATCTCCAAAGCTTCAATGTGTTCTTCAAATGTCTCTGTGGCGACGAGAATATCATCCATGAAATTCGTGATACATGGGTTATTCAGGGGATCCAACAATTTTCGCATCATCCTTGAAAACACACTCGGAGCATTTTTCAGTCCGAATGGTAGCATATTGAATTCATAATGTCCATCCGAAGTGCTAAAAGCCAAATAAGGTCTCACTTCCGGCTTCACTGGGATCTGGTAATAGCCTTTACTAAGATCCACCTTTGAAAAGTATTTTGCCTTGTTCAGTCTGGCAAATAACTGTTTTGTGTCTGGTAATGGATCCACTTGTCCTTCTGTGACAGCATTCAGTTTCCTGTAATCTATGCACAGTCTGTGTTCCCCAGACGGTTTCCTCAACAAAACGACACTAGAACTAAAAGATGATTCACTGTGCGAAATAATCCCCTCCTTCAACAAATACTCTATTTCTTCCTTCAATGCCTTCTCCTTCGCGAACGGAATAGAATAGGCTCTCATACAGATTGGGTTTGAGTCTACCAGTTTCATGTCATACTGTAGTAAATTTGTATGGCCTGGTTTATCTGTTAATACATCTGTATGTTCCTCCAGAACCTGTTGAACTCTCTCCCTCTGGTTTTTAGTCAGGTGCTTACTGACTTTTACCTGTGCTGCTGTTTCACAAGGATGTAATGGGTATTCATGTGAGGTGAGTGGTTCCTTTTGCATCTGGGTTGCAATAGCCAAGGTCAATAAGGGGGTGCTTTCCTGGAGTGGTCTGTCCAGATACTTCTTTAACAGGTTTACATGATAAACTTTTTCCTTCCCCTTTTTGTCAATTTTATAGTTTGTTCTAGACACCTTCTCTAGAACCGTATATGGACCTTGCCAACCAATTTGTAATTTATTCTGGCTTCCCGGTAGTAGAAGCAGCACCTTCTCTCCGACTGCCAGTTCCCTGTCCTTTGCCTTCCTATTAAAATATGCTGCATGTTTCTTCCTGGCTTGTTTCAAATTATCATTTGCCAGTTTCCATCCAGCTTTCAAACGAGTGGTCAGTTCGTTCACATATTGATATGATGAGGTAACAGTCTCTTCCGCCTTCTCATCTGTCCAGGTCCTTAATAAGGCTTCTAATGGACCTTTTATTGGCCTCCCAAATAGCAGAGTTGCGGGAGCCATCCCGGTTGAACTATGTGGTACCTCCCGGTACGCAAACAATGCGGCGGGCAGGAATTGATCCCACAGATCCGGTTTTTCGTGTGCCAGCTTTCTCAGGATAGAAATGAGAGTCCCGTTGAACCTCTCTACCTGGCCGTTCCCTTGTGGATGGTACGGACTACAATGAAAGTGCCTGGCTTGAAATAGCTTAAAAACTTCTTCCGTTAGTTTCCCCTTGAACTGCGATCCATTATCCGTCAAGATTTGATGCGGGAATCCTAATCGGGTAAATATTGTAAGTAGTGCCTCTGCTACATGTTTTGAATCAATTGATGGCAGGGCTACCGCCTCTCCCCACATAGAACAAGTGTCCACCAGAGTAAGGATGTAACTGTTCCTCCTCTTGGTCCGAGTGAGAGGTCCTACAATATCCACTGCAACCCTCTCAAAAGGTGTTCCTACTATGGGCATTTCCCCTAGAGTTGCAGGAGCAGTCCAGTGCTTTGGAGCTACCCTTTGACATTCTGGGCAGGATTTGACATATCTTTTTATATCCTCTGTTATCCCTGGCCAGAAGTAATGACAAGCTATACGCTGTCCTGTGGCGCTGATCCCCATGTGACCACTGAAGGGAATCGCATGTCCGAGTTCCATCACTTTATCTCTATATGAAATGGGAAGAACCAGCTGGTTGTGACCATTTGTTCCAGTTCCGGCCTTCCTGTATAAGAGTTTGTTCTTCATGAAATATTCCCCCTTGCTCGGAGGTGTGTGGCATTTGGGCAATTTTTTAAAACAGGGCTTGAGTGTCCATCCTCAGCCTGCGCCTTCCTCATCTCCTCTGGATGAGCATTTATAGGTTCACCTTCTTCCTCCTTCTTCTGTGACCTGGTCTGCACTGTCGCCATGATCACAGGTTTCTCGGGATTCCCCAAGAAGACGTATCTACACCCCAATATCAGAGGGTAGATTGGTTCATCTATCACTGCTGCTCTGATTTCTCCTTCCACATAGCGAGTTTTCACCGTTATCCTTGCGATGGGAAGTGTCATGAGTGGTATGTCCTTAGTCGCCCCTTGTATTTCCACTGTTTCTGTGGTGTACTGACTTGGGTCCACTAGGCTAGACTTCACAACTGAATCATAATCCAAACCTGTATCATAAAGGCACCTTATGGTGACCCCATTACAAATAACATCCTCACAAACTGGGGGGTGATAAGGTTCCTGTTGTCCCTTAGGATTAACCTTTAATCTTTGCGTCCCCGACTTCATTGCAGCAATGTTTGAAGGTTTCCTTCTACAAAATTCGGTGTTATGGTTATCCTTCTTGCACCATTTACACCATCTTTTTCCTTGGTTCAACGGTTTTCTTTCATTGAACTTTTGGTCATTGAACTGTGAGTTTCTGTCGCGATAGTCATTTCTTGGCCGCTCAAAGTTTGTCCTACCTTTATTTCCCTGCTCTCTATTATCAAATTTATTAAATTGCTGTGGAGCTTTAAAATTGTCTATGTGCTTCTTTTTAGCACCACTTACCTCTGCCTGGGCTGCCTGATACCTCTCAGCAACATTTAAAATTTCCCCCAACTTCTCTGCACCTTGTTCCATGAGAAATTTTCTCATGTCTGGAGCCATGGACTCTCTCAATTGCTCAATCATGATCATTTCTTTAAGATCTTGGGTCTTCCCCAGAGCCGTCCATTTCTCCAAATAGGTTTCTAGTCTAGCAGAGAATTGGTGGTATGTCTCCCCAGACAACAGTTTGGCATTTCTAAATTTCTTACGATAAAATTCACCATTCTTCTCGTACCTTAATAACAAAGCCTGCTTTAACATGTCATAATTGTCTTGGTCTTCCCTGTTCATTTTAGCAAATACTTCATAAGAAGTACCCCTCAATCCCTGTGATAGCTTTAAACTCCACCTCTCTCTCTCTCTAAGCCATATGTAGTAGCTAATAACTCAAAACGTCCTAGGTACCCCTCTATGTCATCGTCTTTTTCAACAAAATGGTCTAAATGAAACCCCATAGCCGAGTTTGAGGCTCCCAGACTGGGCGTAGCATCTGAGGCAAAAGGGCTGGCACCATTTTCAGGAGCCTGGCCTTGTAATTCCAGCTCCCTTAATCGTAATTCGTGCTCCCTTTGCAACCTTCTATCTTCTGCTTCCCTTTCGGCCTTTTTATCTTCTGCCTCCCTTTGCTGTCGTTTTTCTTCTTTGTCAGCCTCAATCTGCAACCTCTTAATCTCAGCCTCAATTTGTAACCTCTTCTCTTCAGCCAACCTCCTTTCTTCCCGTTCAATATATTTATCACATTCAGCCGTTACGTATTGTATTAAAATTTGACCATCCATTCCCATCTCCTTCGCGGTGAGCACAGCAGCTGATCTAAATTTTGCCAGCTCCGCCATACTTTTTAGACAATATAATAATATACAAGCTAAATCTCTAATCAATAAATACACTAAGTACTTCTTATGACTATAGTCTAACTAATTCTAACTAACCAGTTAACTAATTAATTATTACTGGCTGTGAAGATTCACCAACTTTTATCAGCAGGGACACTTTTTAATTTTAAAGGCAATTTTACAATTTATTTCCCTACTTTTATTTCTCCCACCAGGAGATCCTAATATTACTGTTGGCTAATTATCCCTGGACAAGACCCCAATTTATGTAGTGGTGTTTGATGGTATTGTATGATGGTGATATTACTAAATGTAATTGTATGAGGCCAGCTGTGAAGGCTCCTGAGATAAAATGTAGTTGTGAATTGTCAGAAGGCCTTTCTTGCTACCACTACGACCTCACACTTAATTTTTTTTTAAGGAATGTGGCTACGTAAAGTGTCTAGGGTAATGATGTGTAGTGTGGTGTGATAGTTTCTAAATACACCCACAAATAATTAAGAAGACTAATAATATTAACAAATGTTAAAATACACTGAACTAACTCACGTGTGTAAAATTTTTTGATAAAATTATATTACATTTATTTTGTTCTGGATCAATTTTTTAGGTTGACCAGAACTTAAAAAGATTTAGAGATTATGAAAGAAATGCATGGAATATTATATCATAAATGCAATAGTGTACATATATATGTACTATACTAGTTAGTTTTATTAAAAATGTTCTAGTAGTCATCTACTTGGGAGGATATGTACTGTTTGTGCTGTTGGGGTGGCCTCATCACACCTGTCTATATTGACTACCCAGTGTCCAGAAAATGGTGGGAATTTTTATGGGGTATTAGTAACTACACAACTTTGGTGAATGTCCAGCAGACCAGAGGCTCACTCATCTTATATTTGTAGCTCTGGTGCTGAAAAACTGATGGTCCCACCTCTCCGTGCTGGCGGGCAATAATGGTGGTCTCTGTCACAAGTACTGCACAGATACACTCGAGTAAAGTCACCAACTGAATAGTCACTGCTTTGTTGACAACAGAAACTCGCAGCTCTGCAATCAAAGTATGGGCCATGTGTCAAAATCTATTCTCTACCCACGTCTGGACACAACACTGACACAACAACCACATCATACAGACAGGTCAGATCTCTCTGACCAAACAGCACATTTACCATGGTGGTTTTACATCAGATAGATCCTCCCAGACCATAGATTCTGAAAAATATTTATTAGTTGTCTACCCTAAAAGAGGATAGGTAATATGTTTACATTATTCTCAATGTACATTGTTGGTCCCTAGACCCTGACTTGGGCGGGGGGTCCAGAGCAAATCCCTACTAGTTTGTAAGGCTAGATTTTGATATGGCAGTATCAAATCACTCGAACATGAAACAATATTCAAAATATATATAAGGAAATAATTTCAATCTTACCAGATTATGAATAAATAACACAGAATTGCTAGCAAAACTCAGCTGAGCTGCTGGCTATAGTATGGCGTCCCTAACTTTCTTTCACTTTCTTTCATATGGAAATCACCACACTTTAAAATCTGTGTCTATCACTGAACAACTGTTGAAGAATGGCCCCAAATGCGCTCTGAGCGCTAATGATATGATTGTCTGTGGCCAATCACTGCCTAGGTTTATTTTTAAATTCAAATTCCTACACTAAAGTCATTTCAGTCATGCTTCAGTCAAGTATGGATGGTTATCTGTTAGTCTGTCCGTCTCTACTTGTGTTTCTACATAATTGTGCTTGATTTTTGAAGCAACCTTTCTTTCCCCTCCCAAAATTTTGTCGTTAAAAGTTATATTTAGACACAGCTACCGCTCAAAAACCCTCTCCCCCATACTAAGTAAATTTGAACACCTGCGTCCAAGGTCGTGGTTTTGTGTGCAAATTGCGACACTTTTAGATTCAATACAGTCTAGCGATGATGTGAACTACACTGTCTTTTGTCATTATCTTCAATATTATCTATCCGTCTGTAAAATTAAGACCATATTAGTTCACTGCTCAGAATAGGCCATCCGGCCAGCTAATTTTTATATTCCTAACATTAATATTACAAAAATTAAAAAGTAACTTTTTCGTAATTTTTGTTATATTCCTAACATCTTCGTTTAGCCGCTGCATTCACATCAAGGGCTTGTTATCGCAAATCGTCCCATTCCGTACCTCTTGTCAATTTGGGGGTCGTGATTTTTTTCTTTCCTCCCCCCCCCCCCCCCCCAATTGCGTCTCCTTAGCCTTTCTAGTCTCACGCAATCTTTCCAGTCATATTTTTTTCCTTTTTGATCCGCCCTTCCCCTCCTGTCTAGCAAGTCAATTATTATGGAGGATGATGACCCGCGGTCTAGGCGCTCATGTACATCAGCAGCCTACGCATTCTGTTTTTATCCTTAAATGTTATCTTTGGAGATTTTTTTACCGTTGTATCTCTGTCAATTTCACTACAGATATACCATTTCTTGATTATGTTAAAGACTAAAGTATTTATGTTAGTAAAAAGGAGCATAGCCACTAAACTACAGTGGTCAATCAATTAGGTGGGAGAAAAATGCTGCACGACATAAAATCAATGCATTGTGAATTTTTATTGGTGGATTCTGTACCATATGTAAATACAATAATACATTTAGCCACCTACATGTATGGTATTTCTGGCTTAGCGAGTGCACAGATTAGTGATGAACCAATGTTGTCGATAGTGGTCTGTATCAAAATTTCCCCAACAGTACAGATTGGTTTTGGTACTTCATTTCTTACTGCCATGACTAATGAAAATAACTATTTCAAACTATTCAAAACAGCTGGAATTGATATCAACACTAGTAATCAGTAATTTAATTTTGGACCATTTGAAAATCACGCATAAAGTATTGATGCTTTATCATTTCTCCATACAATACGTCTTAAGATTGATACATTCCAACCACATTATGGTGACTTCTAAATAATTAACTTGACCTTCGTTCTTGTATTTTAGGAAAGTTATCCTTGTACAATAATATTTTGAGACTCTAATTTTTCAATTGCAAAAAGTCTTTTTTTTTCAATTTTCTTAACTACATCTTTAATCAGGGGGTTTATAATAGTGCGTTTAGTCTCAACAAATTTTATCTGGAATGATCCAAACCTGCGAGTCAATTTCAGAAAAGCACAAACTAGGTTAACCGGTCTTGATTTTCTATTTCTGTAAAATCCGCATAACGACACATAATCGCACGTCTTTTTTTTTGCGGCTAAAGTTCTCTGAAGGTTTAAAATTCTTCGGATCAACTTATACCTATTACCACAGTTTGTTATTATTCCACTCCATCCATTTTAAACCTTATCTAATATAACTACTCCACCCAACAAACGCTCCCTTCATTTTCAACACATAACACCATAAACTTGGCTACCATACATCTGATATTATTGCCTCCCGCAAACACATCTATAACTTTAATATTTTACAAATTTATGAAATAATCCTGTTATAAAAAATTAAATTCAAAAAATTATAATTTTTTAAAACTTTATCTCGCTTTATTTTTACCCGAAGATTTAAAATTAACTCAAAATTCATTAACCATTTAAAAAAACCAAATAAAAATCAACATCAACATCAAAACTTATAAAAAACAAATTCCCATACACTAAACAATTTCCATTAATAAAAAATCCCTCTTATAATTATAAATTAAAAACTTTTACAATCCCTACAAAAACTCCTTAAAAAAATCCAAATCCATACACAAAATAAAAATTCACAACCAATCTATGCCAACCCTAATATCAAATACCCCTCAAATAAAACACAAACAAAAAAACCCAAACACCATAATTAAAAAACCAAAAAAAAACACAAAAACCCAAATTCCCAAACCCCACCAAACAACAAAAATCCCCATCAAACAAATAAATCTTTCCCAAATAATAAATTTTTCAAACCATAAAATCCAAAAAAACCAAAAAACATACACACCCACCTTAACCACAAAAATACCCCCCAACACCCAAAACACCAAACCACAAAAATCCACTATTCTTTCTCACCATACAAAAAATCTACAAACCAACAAATCAAACCCCACCAACCAAAAACCCAAAAAACCCCCCCCCCAATAATCAAAACCCCCAAACCCCAAAAAACCCAAACATCCACCTCTAAAACAAAAACCCCAAAAAACACTAACAACAAACCCCAAAAAATCCCCACCCCACCAATCCCCAAACCACCAAAACAAACCAACAACCCCCAAAATACCCCAAAACCCAAACACAACCCACCACCACCACCCAACCCCCCAAATCCAACCAAAACCACCCCCCCCCACCACCCCCAACCCAACAATAACCCCCCAAACCCAAACCCAATCCCCAATCCCAACAACAAAAAAAACCCCAAAACCAAACCAAACCCACCCCCCCCAAAAAAAAACACAACACACCCCCCAAAAACCCCCCCCATAACCCCAAAAAACAAAAAACCAAACCACACCCAAAAACCATAACCCAAAAAACCCAAAAAAACAAAACACCAAAAAAATCCAACACAAACAAAACACACCCCCCCACCCAACCCCCCCAAACCAAACAAACCCAAACAACACCCCACCACAACCCAAAACCCCCCCCCCAAAAACACAAACCCACCACCATCACCCCAACCCCCAATACCCACCAACCAACCCACCCACCCCAAAAATAAAACCCCCACCCCACCACCACCACAACATATCAAACCAACCCAAAACCAAAACCAAAAACCCCACAAAAAAAAAACCCCCCCCCAAACAAACAAACCCCCATAAACCCCCCAAAACCACCCCCCAAAACCCCCACACTACACCCCCCCCCCCCCAAAAAAAACAACCCCCCCCCAAATCCCCCAAAAACAAAATAACACCAATAACCAACCCAAAAATCCCCCACACATCCCCCCCCAACCCCAAAACCACAAAAAAAAACCCAACCCCCCCAACAAACCCAAACCCCAACCCCCCCCCCCCACCCACCACCCACCCACACCAAAAACACCCCACACAAAACCCCAAAACCAACAACCCCCCAAAACAACCCCCCCCCCCCCAAAATTCCCCACCCCCCCAAAAAACCAAATTTCCCCCCAAACACACACCAAAAACACCCCCACCAACCACCCCCCCAACAAATAAAACAAAAACCCCCACACCCAAAAACCCCACCACCAAAACCCCCACACACCCCCCACACCCCCACAAAAAACCACCCCCCCCCCCACCCAAACCCCCAACAACAAAAAACAACAAAAAAACACCCCCCATACTACAAAACAACCCCCCACAATACAAACACAACCCCCCAAAAAAAACCAATCACCCCCCCCCCCAAACCCCCCAAAACCCCCCCAAACAACCCCCAAACCATTCCCACCCCCCCCACCCCCCAAAAACACCAACCCCCCCCCCAAAACCCAAACACCAACCCCCCAAACCCCAACAAAACCCAAAAAAACCACCCCCCCCCCAAACCCCAAACACCCCACCAAACAAAACCCCCCCCCAACCCCCCCCAAACAAAACCCCCCCAAACCCCCAAACCCCAACCCCCCAAAATCAACCAACCCCCCCCCCCAACCCCCCCACAAAAAAAACCCCCAAACCCACCCACCCACCCCCCCCCCCACACCCCCCCTCCCCCCCACCCCCCCCCCCACCCCCACCCCCCCCCCCACCCCCCCCCCCCCCACCCCAACCCCCAACACCCCACCCCCCACCCCAAAACCCCCCCCAAACCCCCACACCCCACCCCCAAAACCCCAAAACACACCCCCCCACAACCCACCCCCCAAAAAAACCACACAAAAAACCCCCCCACCCCCCACCCAAACCAAATTGTCCCCCCCCCCCACCCCCCCCAACCCCCAACCACAACCCCCCAAACCAAACCCCAATCCCCCAAACACCCCCACCTCCCCCCCCCATCACCCCCAACCCACAAAAAATTACCCCCCCACCCCCCCCGTGTTTGCGTAACCAAAAACTACCAAACCCCTACCAACAAACCCACACACCCACTGCACACCCCAACAAACACAAATCAACCCCCCACCCATGTACAACCAACCCAACACCCACAACTACCCACCGACCACTCCCCCACCCACCCCCACACCCCCCCACCAACCCCCCAATACCCCCCAACACAAATGGTAACCCCCCAAAACCCCCCGGAACCCCGTTGTAAAATATTACCTTATCCACCCCTCAACAACACTTATCTAACCCCACGTTAAGACCCCCACAAATAACGTCTCAGACCCCTTACCACACAACCCCCCCCCCAACAATTAAACAACCCTCACCTTTCCTATTACCCCCCAAACACCACCCATACAATCAACCCCACCAAAAAAAAACCCTCCACCTCCAAAAAAAAATCCACCACCCCTAACCAACATACCACCAACCCACACTGACCACCACAACCAAACCCATCATTTAAAATCATATAACACACAAAACTCAATCTAAAACACACCCCACCCCCCCTGGTCAACCCTCACCTTCCCAAATGTCACCCCCCAAACTTGTCAAACAACTCAACCACAATGAACCTACACCCAACCACTATAGTAGACACCCACCAAGTCTTATACTTTAATAAGTAATCCCCCCAGTTACCCCAACATAAAAACCACACTAATACCCATCTTCATCCTATTCCCTCAACCCCACTCCCTACCAATCCAAACCCCAACTACCAATAAATAAATTATAATGATTACCCCCCACCCCCATAACACCAAAACATAATTTACATTTTGCAAACCCCCCCACTTTTGCACCCAACATACAAAATGGCACAAGCAACCCACTCCCACCAAACAAACCCTTTCAATATGGATAACATGAGACCACATACCCACCCCCAACATTGTATCAAACCATAGGGGGTTTTCTCCATTCACAGTATTGGCCACATCCCCCCCCCAACACCTCCATCTACCCCCCACCCGACACCCAGCCCACAAACCCCACCCAAAAAACTAACACCCACATTGTAACCAAAAACCCACCAATAACGCATCACTATTACCCTAATACCCCCTCCACCCCACTCCACCCACCCCAAAACAAAAAAACCCCCCCCCCCTTTTTTCCTGGTTAATCACCACCCCCACCGAACCCCCCCAAACATACAGAGGGTGAACCCCAAAACACCTAAAAACCATTCCCATAGATCCCAAGAAAAAACATACCAAACCCCAAACACCAACTCAAAATGCCCACCCTAACTTTAAAGATCAACAACATCAGTACCTTCCCAACCACATAACTCCCCCACCCCCACCCCATGACCCCCATACCCTCACCATGGTCAACCAAATTATATTACCAACCAAACACCCCCCACACCACCTCAAAAATTAACGACCACTCAAAAACAATACCCACACAACTTACGTAACCGAATCAACCATGATCCCTAAGACCCCCCTATCTACTCAAACCCCCACAACTCACCCATACCCCACACACAAATAACTCAATATCCCACATTCTACCCACCCAAATCCCATTACGCTTACCCCCAACCAATCCCCACCCGAAACACTTGGCTAAAAACCCCTCAATTTTGCAATTTTAAGATCATGGTCACCCACTATACCCCCTCCCACCCCCAAAAAAAACCCAATATCCCCACCAACAAATCCAAACAAACCCTTCAACCCAATCACTGTTGACCACATCCCCCTACCCCCCAAAATTTAACCCCTACCATTCCACCCACCATAACACACTGTCACACACTAATACCCCCACCCTACCACAACCCACCAAAACAACCATAAAACCCCCAACATTACACCCAATCTTCAAACACCCAATACCCTCAAAAACTCCCACAATAAACCACCACGGCTAACAATACCATACAATCAATCAAAGTAGACTGACCCAAATACCCCCAAACTACCAATACACCCCCTTACCACATCCAACACCCTTTCAACCCCACACCCACCACGCAAATTTACCCACACACCAAAACCCAAAAGACCTATTTCTACCCACAAATCAACCCCACAACACACCCACCAACCCCAATTACCAAAATCCCAACCCCCCAAAACTTACCCAAAAAACCAACCTTACACCACAACCACATACCCAAAGAAACCATCCCCCACCATATACAAACTTAGTCCCCCCCAAAAAATATATCAATATAAAACCACCACCCAACCAAATAAACTTATCCCAAGAACCACTTTGAATTCCCCCAATGGCCCTTCTAGTCCCCCACCCTCTGCTTAACACCCCCCACCCACCCCCACCCCACCTACCATGTTACCTCCCCCCCCCCCCTAATAACATCAACAAGTCCCACCCCCCGCAACACCAAAGCAACCACCCAACCAATACAACCCGCATCTACACTCCCCTCAACCCAAAAGTTATACCCCCCCCACCACCCCAACACAACCCCACAACACCACCTCCCAACAGACTGCCCTTTCAACTAAACCAACAACCCCACCAACCCGCAAAACCCCAACAACAACACCCCCAACCACACAACAAAAACAACCCCACAATTTAACCCATCTAATAAGCTAATACCAACCCCCCCCACCAAACAACACCCAAATTGCCACCACGCCCCCCCCCAATCCCCAACTACCGGCAACTAGATAACCACAAACACTATCACCCCTCACATCCAACCCACCACCAACCCCAATCAACCATGCCAAAAAACCACCAGAACCCCCCACCTCAATTGCACACAACCCAGTCCATTCGTACAAAAGACCCCACACACCCCCCCCCAAACCCAAACCCACCCAAACAACACCCACCACCCCCCACATTGTTACCACCCAACCCCCACACCAACCAACCCCCCACAACCCAACCACAATCCTAAAACCCAAAGACCCAACACAGTGTTATATATCACCCAACTGACCACCAAATAATCCCACCCACCACCAACAACGGGCCTCCCACACAAGTCAAAAAACTGATCCACCCATAAACCACACAAATTGCACAGCCAACAACACCCCCAACTCTTCCTACAATTCCAGATGCCATGTGAACCCACAACACCCCAACAAAAGAATCAAAAAAACCCCACCAATACCCAAACAAAAAATACAAACCAACAACCCCAAATATTCCCACAAAACCCACAAAAACCACAAAACACCCACAAACCAACCCCCCAACCACCACCCACCCCACCCCAACCCAACAAAACACAACACCCTTACAAAAACCACCAAACACTGCCACCCCCACAACCCCCTAAACCGTTACCCACAAAATCCCCCACATCACAAAAACCCCAACCATAAACCCCCTTCAACCCCCCCCAACAACAGAAAACCACCCCAATGAACACCAAACAAACCACCCAAACACAATCACCCCCCCCCCAAACCTCCCCACATCTGATCCCAACCCACCTATCAATATTTTAAATGCACAAACCCCCATTTAAAACCACCCCACACCCCACCATCCCCCCCCCCCACCAACCTCCAATCACACCCCCAACCAAAACAACCCCCAACCCACACCAAACAACACACACAACCACAAACAAAAAAGTTTTACAATCAAAAAAACCCCAACCCCCAAAACCCACAAAAACCCAAACCCAC
>JAMPIV010022235.1:0-85359 GCA_024509875.1 Oreohelix idahoensis | reverse complement strand
TCAAGTTTAATGTAACATATATGAGATAAATCTGCAGAAGAGGGAAGCGGATTCTACTGAATGTAAATGAACCTTGCAGTTTCGTTTTACTGCTGTTGGAGTACAGTGTGTCAACAGAGTTTAGAAAACATCAACGAACTGTACGTCTTGTCTGGCCGTGCATTCATCACATTGTTTCATCAAAGTGTTTACGTTGTCTACACACACATACTATCCACTGGTTAGGGCAGTGATCTGAACCTCTATACCAGCGGTTCCCAACCTGTGGTACGCGTACCCCTGGGGGTACGCGACAGGACGTTCAGGGGTACGCGAAAAAAAATTGAGTAATGGCGGAAAAAGATACATAAGTCAACAATGTAAAAGACAAGTCAAAAGTTGTGAAATTAATTCAACGCTATACTGTACAACATGAACTGTGTGAGACAATCTCCGCCGTTTTTCTTGCACACCACTGGCGTGCTGTCTGCTTGGACTGGTGTGTTTGAAAATTTATGGCGTTTCGTGTGACCACAATTCAATATTTTTACACAATAGTCTTCATTATGATAACTATGGGATTATAGTTGTGCCGTTGAATATTTCATCAAAAATATGACTTGTTTGATCTTCCACACTATCTATGAACGTCTAATGTCCCGGAAGTAATAATGTCGATTCTTGACCCAAATTTTACAAACGTGAGACAGTGAGACAGTGTTTCTATATACAGTAGTTTTTGTCATTGTTTTAACTTAACTTAAAGTGATTAATTGTTCAATTCGTGTATTATCAGATATGAATCAGTGGTTGAAAACAGGCAAGTAAAAAAGCTGAAACATAATGTGGAATGTTATCAATCGCCAAATACTTCTCAGGACACGCCTAAGACTTTGGTGCAGGATAGTGAAAAGACACGATCTTCAGTTTTACATAGAGCTAAAAAGAGAAAATACAATGACGAATACATGAAGTATGGGTTTTCGTTTATAGGAGATGAGGACTATGCTAAGCCCCACTGTGTAGTGTGTCGGGAAGTACGAGTCCAATGGTAGCATGAAACCTTCGATACTCTTGCGTCATTTACAAACAAAACACTTCAGTTATGAAAACAAGGAACGCAATTTTTTTCAGCGCCTTTCGAAACAACAGAATGTGACATCGTACTTGTCGTCAGCTAACAAAGATAACGAAAATGCGGTTGAAGCCTCCTACCGTAATAGTTATCGTATTGCTAAATGTGGTAAAAATCATACTATAGCTAAGGATTTAATTTCTCCTTGTATAAAAGATGCCGTTTGTGCATGCTCGGAGAGGAACATGTTCGCAAAATGAACGCTATCCCTCTTTCGAACAATACAATTTCTCAAAGAATGCAGGATATGTCTGACGATGTTGAAGCGACAATAATAAGTAGAATTAAAAATAGTAAATTCTTTGCTATTCAAGTTGACGAAAGCACAGATATTGCTAATTTCGCTGTTTTGCTTGTTATTGTTGGGGTATTTGAAAAGCAATGAAGTTGAAGAAAACCTTTTGCTTTGTTATCCTCTGTCAGGGCTTACAAGAGGTGAGGATATATTTCATGCTATTGATTCTTATTTCAAAGAAAAGGACATTAATTGGTCTAATTGTTGTGGACTATGCACTGACGGAGCCAAGTCTATGTCAGGTTGCTACTCCGGCCTTCGCGCTCGTGTCACGGAGGTAGCCCCCAATATAGCCTGGAGCCACTGCTGCATCCACAGGCAAAGCCTTGCATCTAACCGCCTCCCTGGTGAATTAAAAGTCGTTCTTGATGAAGCTGTGAAAGTGGTTAAAGTCAAAGCACTGTGTGAAGAGATGAAGTCTTCATTCTACCCTGCTCCTTCATACACAAGTAAGGTGGCTCTCTCGTGGTAAAGTCCTTACCCGGCTGTTCGAACTTAGACATGAACTTTTTTTGAAGACCATCCTTTCCAACTTACTTCAAAGTTACACGACTGTGATTGGCTTCAGAGTCTTGTATACTTATCGGATATTTTCCTACAAATAAACAAACTAAGTTTGGCACTTCAGAATAGCTCGGTAACGATCTTCAATGTTTCAGATAAAATTGAATCTATGATTAAAAAATTAGATTTTTGGAGGTCGTTTATTGAAAAAGGCCAGCCTGAGGTATTTGAAACTCTGCACAATTTCCAATCTGCACCTCTCCCAGGAAATGAGCGAGAAAATAATTGAACACTTGAAAGGGCTGAAATCATCTTTCGAGAAGTACTTTCCGAAACCTGGAAAAGAGAACTACTGGATTGTAAATCCCTTTGAAGAAGAATATTTCCAAGCAGCCACATTATCAATCAACGAAAAAGAGAAGTTGATTGAACTTTCGACTGCTACTACTTTAATAGCTGAATTCAAAGGAAAATTCCTTATTAACTTTTGGGGAGACATCAGCAGAGAATATGAACAGCTGACCGACAAGGCGCTTAAGTTTCTGTTGCCATTTACAAATACTGAGCTGGTGGAGAGGGCTTTCTCTTCTTATACCTTTATAAAAAATAAATACCTTAGTAAACTGAATGCAGGTCCAGAATTGAGACTGTATCTTACATCACTTGAACCTGATTTCAAAAAAAATATGTGCCTCAAAATAAGCTCAAGGATCGCACTGAACATTTGTCATGGTCACGTGACATGTGTGTTATAAAAAGTGATTTCAACTTTTAACAATAACAACGTTTTTATTATTATTATTAATAAATTAAATGTGTTGATTTTTATTGTAACTTCTGATTTTTTTAATGTAAAAATATATGCACTGTTTGTTCACCTTTTTATTACATTGTTTTTTAATCCCGTGGTTGGCCCCTTTATTTCTGGTTATAATCTATAAATTTTGAATAGCATCAACTATATTAATTTCAAATATTTTGCTAATATTCATCATCATCATGTGACGTATTCTTTCCAGAACGTTGTCTCCATTACAGCTGCTCTGAACGCATCACGATTCTGGGCAAGTCGACCTGCATCAGCCAAAGACAAGTTCAGACTCTCTGTGATGTCCTGGGTCCACCGTCGTCTAGGTCGACCCCTTCCCCTTTTTCCAGGGACCATGCCTTCCATCACTGTTTTTTCCAGGCTATTATGTCTTTTTATATGACCGAAAAATTTCAGCTTCCTTATTGCGATGGTATTTAGGAGCCAATGTTCCTGTACGTTTAGTGATTGCTAATATTAGGGGTACAATTTATAGAAATGGGCTGCCAAGGGGTACGCAAGTGAAAAAAGGTTGGGAACCGCTGCTCTATACAAACACATCAACACGCACGGCCACAGAGCCACCAAAAGAACATGTACAGACGTTTTGTCACATACACCTTTAATATGTCACTTATTCCTGAATCATCTTTTAATATGTCACTTATTCCTGATTCACCGTTTAATATGTCACTTATTCCTGATTCACCTTTTAACCTGTCTCTTATTCATGCACATACGAAGCCAGCTCACAGAATCCAAAAAATGTTTTAACAAAAGGGCAATGAAATTGAAAACGCCCATTAACACAAAGAAACATATGATGATTCTTAATCTAACGATGATGCTAATGAAAGAAAAGAATGCAATAAAGGGAAACAAAACATGAACAACCTTAATATATCTCCGTAACCTTTCCTTCCCCTTACTCATCATCATCATCTATTTCCTTTGATCGTATAAATGCAAGCCAAGCTGGAGAAACTAGAGCTCGTGATTTCAACTCAACACGTTTCGAAATGGCAGAAAAGCCACAGGAAAGTCTAGATCTACAGTGTCGATAATACTATAGAGTCTTCATCTTGGTATTGGCAGCGAGAAGCTCAGCAGCCCTAGGTAAACACCAACACGGGGTGCATGGGACCACCCCTGCACCTCCCCCCCCCCCCATCCCCTTTGCAAGAATGCTGCACCAATCGTCTATATTCTCTTGGAGTGTTGGTTTCTCCTCATACATTAAAAATTCGGACGTCTTCTGTAAGGGTCAGTAACTTAGCATCACTGAAAAACATGACGTCAATCAGAAAAAGAAAAAAAAATAAGTACATGATAACAATTGCCCCGTTACTCTCTAACAAACACAATCATAAAACAAATTGGAAGCGATGGCTTGGCCATGTGCAAGGATACAAAGGTTAGATTGAAACAGAGAAGGTGTTTACAAAAGGTAGGTAAAGTGAGAGAAAAAAAGTTCGGGAAAACTGGGTAAAGTCAGCGAAGTGGCGTTGTGGATTTGGTAATAGACAGTTAAAAGGTAGTTCTATAGCAGATACTGCTACAGAGGAGAGAAGTGTTAGTCTTCAAGATACTAGGTCTCAGATTTATGAAGGGGGCGGTGTGACCGGTTTCTTCCGCTCTGCCTTTGTCTACCCTAACTCAAAAGCAAAGTTAGGTAACCATTTACAGCTGGGTACTGGAGTGTTTTTGTGGTTTAACATTTTTTTATAGGATAGGGGAAACCGGCCCCATTATCAACCCTCCTTGTTGGCTTTTTACGACATGCATGGTAGGGAACAGTGTTATTATTCTTTGCTCCCCTTCCGGGCACCTGTAACACATGGTGAAAAACTTAAACAAACATGGAAGGCTTCATGATGACGATACCACTTTTCGAACCCACTAACTTGGCGCCGAGAAACTAGCACTCAACCATTGTACCAATCGACACTCATAATAGAAAGTTAGAAAGATAATCTAACACAGACATGAATACTGAACCTCAATGACAGTATAAAAATCAGAATGGAAAGCTGTGGAAGAACTGAGGTACAATATGAGGCAGAAAAAAAGAAGGTAGAAAAATGCGTTGGGAGCTGGGAATCTTACGCATGAGAGCCCTTCTAAGGACTCAGTTAGAATACAGAAATCGATATGTAAACTGATGACAAAAATAGAGGAATATAGAACTGAACAGACAATCTAATTACACATATGCATGGGGATATAAAGCTGAGGAGATAATCTAAAAAGAGAAATAGGTTGGAAAATAACAGAAAGCTACGTGCAGGTCCCTGGGAGTACAAAGAAATAATATAGCTACTGCCTCGTCACATATGTCATAAAAGCCAACTAATATGAGAATGTGTATGAGTCTGTCAACTTCATCACGTAAAACAAATTGCTACGAAAAAGCATAGCTGTAAGTGCATTGACGTAGGCTTTCTCAAGGGCACCGCCTGGTGTAGTTGAAGCATGCTCCATATGGAGAGAAAAAGGAAATAAAGGTGATGATAGAACAGGGAAGACAGTCTAACCGCAGAACTCATCACATACCGAAGAAGGCTTTTGCCGGGTTCCCCAACAATCACAAACACTCTATGCGGCACATAGAGGAAACTCCGTTGATAGCATTTTAAAACATTGTTTGTTCTGGGACCCCCAGGCCAAGAGAGGGAGAGGTAGACCAAGAAACTCATGCAGAAGAGCGTTGAAGACAGAAGTGAAAATGATGAGGAAAACGTGGAAAGAGTCTGAGGGGATGGCACGTGACAAGAGGACTTGGCATGTGTTTTGATGAAGAAGAATGCTCCGAATTGGCATGTGTTTGTTGAAGGAGTATGCTCCTTGGGGAGCTAAAGGGTATTGACTGATTGATTGACTGATGATGTCACTTAGGTATGTCACCAATATTCTCTTTCCAAATCTTTAACATTTAGTTTCACTTCAATTTCTTTATGATTTAGTTTTATTGTTTACGTTTGTCATCTTCAAGGTCGCATTTCTGGCATTTGCTTGTTTGCCTATCATTGTCTAAATCACCGATCTCAAATTTATGTGTATATGTTCCCTCTTCTAAATCACCGATCTGCAAATGTGTTTGTTTATACGTCCTCTTCTAAATGACCGATATGCTATTTGTGTGTTTATCTGTACTCTTCTAAATCACATATATGCCATTTGTGTGTTAGTCTGTCCTCTTCTAAATCACATATCTACCATTTGTATTATACAAGTTTTTTTTTGTGTGTATTTTTCATTCTTCTTCTCTCTCCTTTCTATGTGTGTTTATTATTGTTCATACTTTCCACATGGCCAAGCCACCAGAATCTGGATACCTTCAGAAAGATAGCTGGTTGTATACTCATAATAAGATAATGTAAGCCGAAAGTTATTTTTCTTCTTCGCATCTTTATTTACATCTTCCTGGTGGTAATGCTCGCAATGACGTAAGGCAACCAACCTAAATGCCAGGATGCTGTTTACTCCATTAGATACCAAATGCGACACACACAAAAAGGATGTTTAGGTTAAACCCCGTGATAGGCATTAACTCGTAGATGTTTAATCTCTCGTTCAAACCTGAGTGTTCAAGGGTAGACCACTCGTTTAAGCGCCAGCCATTTATTGCTTCTTCGGTCAGAGCAGGGGTCGGGAACCCGCGGCTCGCGAGCCGCATGCGGCTCTTTGAGCCATCTCGTGCGGCTCTCGGCTCTCTACTACTTAACTCTTAGTGAATGAGGGATACCATGTGATTTTTTTTCTTCATGCGGCTCTTCAATTTGTTAAAATGGAGACAAAATTAAATATCTGTCTCTTTGTCACGGAAAGGTTCCCGACCCCTGGGTCAGAGCAAGGATACCTGAATTATCACAGCGAGGGGTAAGATAGGTAACCCGTCTCAAGTCATGAAGGTAAGGTGGAACAAGATTTTTGTGTAACTGATTGAACAAAGCCAAGTACTGGCAACTGTTTTTTTTTTTTTCAAAGTGCTCTCCTTATGTGTATAATGATAAACAAATTTAAACAGAGCATAACAACAGGAGGTAATGTGATCATCAGAAGTTCTCTTTCCCTCCCCCCTCCCCGGTCAGATAAATGTAAAGGCCATTTTACATCTTTGGCACTCTAGTGGGGTGTGGGCGAGCCCACTGGGTGTATGGATCCAATGTGTCATCCTCCAGTTGGATTTGCTCCGCAGGAATCGAACCCATTCCAGCTTGATTGCTATCTCCAAATTGACGTGTCTTCCTCACTTTATCCTTTCTGTCAACTTGCAGTGTTTCTCAAAGTAACAATGTTGTTTGTAAACTTATTGTTCTGAATTTCATAGTTCAATATGATTTTTTCAACAGGCAGCACGAATACGTTTCCCAATTTCGCTACGATTTTTTTAATGCCCTTGAACTTGATTGTCCAGCTGTTTCAGCAGACCATGTACTAAGATTTTCTTTGATGATAATAAATAAAGAGAGGAAACCTGAGGCCTGAAAACAGTAAAATAAATAAATAATACACATAAAGGTATATTTCAAGCACTTGCGAGAAATAAATAAGTAGAAAACTAGACAATAGAAAATACAACAGAAGCGATAGGCTTACCGGAGACTTTAAACCAGGACCTTACGAACGGCAACACCGCCTGCCTAGCTACGGGAGCGAATCGCGACTATCCTCCCTGCCAACAAGGCTCCACGATAAATAGTGCTTCGTGGACAGGACTTATTAGAGTAAATCAGAGTGCACCATCTCGACAGAGAAGATGTTGAAAATCCATTGCAGCCGACCTTCGTTGTTAAGATCGCACCTGATGATGATGATTGTGGTGAACTTCTAAATACAATATCTAAATTAGAATATAACAGTATAGTGCATAAAGTCAAAGATAGGATAGTACTACAAATTTTCGGCGAGAATCTTAGTCGTCGCCTACGCCTTCAGCTTATTATTTGATAACGCCTTAGCCGAACCAAAAAGGGTACCCAATTGTTCAAATTCGTCCTTGAGACAAACGTAACACTTTCCTAGGTCAACTAAGTATTTGCCTAAATACATTGTAGAAGGGAGAGGGGACGGATAGATAACCCAACGCAAATCACGTCTCACAATTGTTTCTAAAAAATAAAACTAACTTGCTAGTATTGCCCTTAGGCGGTTTCAAAGTACGATGTAAACGTGAGAAAAAAGTGGACACTACGGTCATGAAAACACGCTTAGCTCTTATTGCGAATGACATAAACTCTCGTAATTAGCTTGAAAGTACATGAGAAAAGAATTGAACAGGAGGTTGTTTAAAAATCAACAACTAACATGGAAAAAAATATGGAATATTGAACCAAGCCACGTAGCCCCATAAAAATCATATATTCGAGTACCTGTGGCCTTGCTGACTAAGAATATGTTATCAATTACATAAATAGTCCATTAGATAATCAAATATTGGGGATAATACATAGAGAATCGGAGATACTGTCAGGTCAAGTCATGTCTGCTTAGATTGGATAGCATATTTTGGGGGGAAAAAAATTAGGTGAGAGAAAGGCTAAGATAGTACGATGAAAGGGATTGGATGAAATTTGAAGGAAGCCGTAATATTATTGGCTGACCTAAATATACAAATCTAGTTGGTAATAGTAACGCATAGGGTTTGAGATAATTTTTTTTAAAAGAATTCATTCAAAAAAAGAGATGCTTGGTCTCACTGGCCAAAGCTTTTTACATGACAGGAATAGTAGGATGCTCGCTGCCATTTTTTTCAAAATATTTAGAAGAGCAAGCAGCGATGAACAGACTTGTGTTTTTTTTTATTAATAATACTACCATCAGAAAGCAGTCTGAACAGAGGAAGTGATGAAAGTGTGCTATATTCTATTGCCTAATTCATCGTTACTTGTTTATATTTCCTTGATATGTGGTAAGATTGATTTTATTGACTTTTTAATTAACAAAGGGTTGTGTGTAAGAAAAGGCCATGAAAAAAGATTGTAATTAAATGGTTCCATAACAGACTTAGGCATGGCCTAGATGTTGATCCATCATATAAGGGACTATCTAGAAATTTAAAACTACAGGACTATATATATGATGGTCATACAGGAACATTACACCTATCTTATTGCATGGAAAAGATTATTGCAGGAATGACAGAGGCGTAGCATCCATTATGGAAGAGAAAAGAAAACTGGTAAAATTTGTTCCATCAAACTAAAAGGGGAGAAGCAGGGTTGTCAGAGAGAGCTGACCATGTTCTTTTGTAATGCATATATGTTTACATGTAAATTAGGAGGACTTAGTTTGATATTAAGACAGAACCATAACTTGCATCGACAGGGGTTCCTGCTGGCACTTGTCTGGTGCTAGTACTCGATCAGGGAAGAAGTCTGCAAGATTTCAAAGAGTCTCTGGCACCTACTTGTATTAAAAAAATCAAGACCAGAGGAGACTGAAGTGTTTGGCCAAACCGACTACAACTGCGGCTTATTCCAGGAACCAGATAAGTGCTATATCTGGCCTGGGACAAATTATCACTAATAGAGAATAATCTCCTGTGCTTACAAAAACATTCCTCCTAAAGAATATAAGGAACAATCATAGTGACACAAGAGACATTGGAATGATGACAATCCCAAACCTGCTTCCCATTCCCAGTATTAAAATAGAATAAACAACATCAAAGTGAACATTTGTAACAATGTACTATGGACATATTGTCTGTTGCATGTAAATATCTTGACATATATTTGTAAATATATCTATCCATCTAAATTGATTCTCATTGAACTGTAGTCCTGACCAAAACAACTTTAGGCTCAGGACCAATAAATTATAACAAAAAATATTTTAAATATAAAATTTAACAGCTGGAGTTGGTTGAGTTTATCTTAGTACTTAGTATATGTTTGTATATGTTTTTGTATTGAGATTCTTTTACAACACTCTTACAATACCCTAGACACTTTATGTAGCTTTCAGTCACGCTAGTCAAAAAGAATATAACTTCGAGTGAGATCGTAAGGTGGTAACTAGAAAGGTACTCTGTAATACAGTTGTTCATTGTTTACCTCAGAGACCTTCACAGTTGATCTCACTCAAGTACAACTATACGCACACCATTCTTCTTAACATCAAAACCCACCACATATATTGGGGTCTCTAAGCCCGGGATTTGAACTTGGCATAGTTAGATAAATGTTTGAAATAGGAATCTCATACAGCATATATTGACTAACTCCAGGAATAAAAATTAGCAGATAAATTAGAAGATAAAAAATAATTAAGAGGAGATTACAGTGATAAGTTGTCACAGCCAGTAGTAATTAGTTAATTATAGTCAGTAATTAGTTTAGTTAAGTTTAAGATTGTCTTAGAACTTTATTAGACCTGCTTGGGATAGAATTACTGATTTAGCCAAGTTCAGATCTGCCGCTGTGCAGACTGCTAAAGAGATGGGCATGGATGGACCAGAGCTAGTTCAATATGTAACTTCAGAATGCGACAAGTATATTGAAAAGGAGGATAGGAAGTTAGCAGAAGAAAGAAAATTACAGTTACAAATTGAGGCTGACAAAGAACTTAAGAGGCTGCAGATTGAGGCTGACAAGGAGGCTAGGGTATTGGAGGCAGATAGGGAGGCAGAGATTAAAAGGCTCCAGTATGAAGAGAAGAAGTTGGAGGCCGAAGAAAAGAGACTGGCTGCAGAAAGAGAAGAAAAGAGACAGGCTGCTGAAAGGGAAGCAGAAAAGGAGGAGAAGAGGTTACAAAGGGAGCACGAGCTACGACTAAGGGAGTTAGAATTTCAAGGCCATGCTCCTGAAAATGGTGCCAGTCCCTTTGCCTCAGATGCCACTGCTAGTCAGGGAGCCTCAACCTCAGCTATGGGTTTTCATGTAGACCATTTTGTTGAGAAAGATGATGACATAGAAGGGTATTTAAGTAGGTTTGAGCTTTTGGCTACTACATATGGGTTAGAGAGAGAGAGAGGTGGAGCCTCAAGTTATCCCAAGCGCTTAGGGGAACAGCTTATGAAGTTTTTGCCAAAATGAGCAGAGATGACCAAGACAATTACGACATGCTAAAACAGGCTCTTTTGTTAAGATATGAAAAAAATGGAGAATTTTATAGAAACAAATTTAGGAATGACAAACTACTGTCGGGTGAGACCTATCACCAGTTCTCTGCACGGTTAGAGACCTACTTGGAGAAATGGACTGCTCTGGGGAAAACCCAAGATCTTAAGGAAATGATCCTGATTGAGCAATTAAGAGAGTCCATGGCTCCAGACCTGAGAAAGTTTCTCATGGAACAAGGTGCAGAGAGGCTGGGTGAGTTACTCAATGTCGCTGAGAGGTATCGGACAGCCCAAGCAGAAGTAGTTGGCAATAAAAAGAAACAGGTAGACAATTTTAAGGCACCACAAAACTTTAATAAGTTTGACCATAGAGAACAGAACAAAGGTAAGCAACAGTTTGATAGGCCACACAATGACTATAAAAATAAAACCCCACAATTCAATGAAAGGAAATATGATGAAAGAAAGCCTTTTAACCAAGGAAAGAAGTGGTGTAAAAAGTGTCAGATGGACAACCATAACACCGAAAATTGTAATAGGAGACCTGTAGTAATGGCTACGCTTCAGGTCAGGTCGACTCCTAGAAAGGAGGAGGAACCACCAAAAACTATGTCTCATAAAGAGTGTAGGAAGGCACAGGCTAAAGATAGATCACTGAAGCCGTGTTTTGACAAACTCCAAAAACTCAATACCCCTCCTAGAAAAGGAGAATTCTATTTCGATGATGGACTGCTTTACAGAGCGGATAAAGCAGGATCATACGGGTGTGCACAGTTAGTAGTGCCATCGAAATATAGGGAACGAGTTATGAGACAAACACATGTTCAAGACGGTGGACATCTAAGGATGGGTCGCACCTGTACAAGGCATCGATGTCTTATTACTGGCCAGGAGTGGTTGAAGACATAAGAAAATTTGTCGAGGCCTGCGACCAGTGCAATAAGAAAAATTCCACAGGGTGGAAAAATAATAACCAAATGCGAGAGAAGCATTATGGAAAAACTGGGCCAGAAAATAAAGAGGGAATACCCACACGTGGGAAAATGAATCAGGACCTAGACACGCCACGGGGCAAACTTAGGCCTGGAAAGAAATATAATTATAATAAAGTGGACAGAGGGGAATGGGAACCCCCTTTTCACAGACAGTCTTCACTCGAATGTATTACAATGGCCACTATGCAGCGAGTACAAAGAAATGTTTTACCCCAGAATAAGCCGACAATCCCTCGGTCGGAATTATGTGAACTGGGTGAAGATAAAAGAGAGAGAAGATCTCTCACAAGGAATTTAAAGTGGGAAGAAAACCGCAAGAAAAAAATTGGTAGTGGTCGATTTGTGAATGATGATTCTAGGGAGAAAAGTCCTCACTATAATGCTTCTAATGGAAGAGACCATACCGGTGCCTGGAAAAATAGGTCAACAATATTAAAGGTCCATATGTAGCATTGTTAAGGACTTGGACCGATGAAAAGGCAGAAGAAAATATTACCTCATCATATCAATATGTGAACGAGCTGACCACTCGTCTTAAAACTTGCTGGAAACTTGCCAATGAAAATTTGAGACAAGCCAGGAAAAAGCATGCTGCCTATTACAATAAAAAAGCGAAGGACAGAGAATTAGCTGTGGGAGAGAATGTGCTCCTTTTACTGCCCGGCAGCCATAATAAATTGCAAATTGGATGGCAAGGTCCATACACAGTTCTAGAGAAGGTGTCTAGAACAAATTATAAGATAGATAAGAAGGGGAAAGAGAAAATCTATCATGTGAATCTCCTGAAAAAATATCTGGATAGAGAAAACCAGGAGGAGACACACCTACTGACCTTGTCTGTTGCAATGGAAATGAAAAAGGAACCACTCACCTCTCATGAATATCCTTTACACCCTTGTGAGACCGCTGCACAGGTAAAAATCAGTACACACTTAACGAAACATCAGAGGGAGAGAGTTCAACAGGTTCTGAATGATCATACAGATGTGTTAACGGACCGACCGGGGCATACAAATTTATTAGAATATGATATGAAACTCATAGACCCAACACCAATTTGTATGAGAGCCTATTCGATTCCATTCGCTAAAGAAAAAACTTTAAAGGAGGAGATAGATTATCTGTTGAGAGAAGGAATTATCTCGCACAGTGAATCTCCTTACAGCTCCAGTGTGGTTCTGTTAAGAAACCCTCTGGAGAACACAGACTGTGTATAGATTACAGGAAACTGAATGCTGTCACAGAAGGTCAGGTGGATCCATTACCTGATACAAATCAGCTGTTTGTCAGGCTGAATAAAGCTAAATATTTCTCTAAAGTGGATCTGAGCAAAGGCTACTATCAGATTCCAGTAAAGACGGAGGTTAGACCTTATTTAGCCTTTAGCACCTCGGAAGGACATTATGTTAATGTTGCCATTCGGGCTGAAAAATGCACCGAGTGTGTTTTCGAGGATGATGAGAAAATTACTGGATCCCCTGAATAATCCATGCATCACCAACTTCATGGATGATATTCTCATAGCGACTGAAACATTTGAGGAACACATTAACTCTCTGGGTATGTTGTTTAATCGACTTAGAGAGACAAATTTGACCGCTAGACCGACAAAATGCTGTGTTTAATGTAAAGAGCTGGAATTCTTGGGACACACAGTACATCAGGGAAACATGACCCCTGACCCCAAGAACCTGGAGAAGTTGAAAAGAGCACCAAGACCACTGACAAAAAAAGATGTGCGATCTTTTGTCTCATTATGTGGTTTCTACCAAAAGCATATTAAAAACTTTAACTCCATATGTGCTCCTTTGACTGATTTAACGCGCAAAGGGAATCCTGATAGAATTACTTGGTCAGCGCAGTGTGAATTAGCCTACCAAGAGTTGAAGGAAAAGCTCACAAGCAGGCCTATTTTGAAATTACCTGACTGGAGTCAAGAATTCATTGTGAGAACGGATGCTAGTAATATAGGTTTGGGTGCAGCTCTATTACAAAGGTCAAATTCACTTGATGGGGAATTAACCCCAGTAGCTTATGCTAGCCGTAAGTTAAACTCAGCAGAACAAAAATATTCAACAAGTGAAAAACAATGTTTAGCTGTCATATGGGCTACAAAAAAGTTCCAGATTTATCTTTATGGTAAATCATTTAAGATCCACACAGATCATAAACCACTCGTGTGTCTGTCACAAGCAAGGCATGAAAATGCTAGATTATTACGTTGGTCGTTGCTCCTACAACCATACCAGTTTACCATAGAACATATTCCAGGCAAAACCAATGTGGGTGCAGATTTTTTAAGCAGACATCCGTATGACGAACATCAGAGTAGTCACCAGGCATAGGTAGTAAATTTATCTGTGTATTTAGAAGAAGGAACTGACATATGATAGTCTGTTCTAAGTGGGGAGATGTGTGGTGAACTTCTAAATACAATATCTAAATTAGAATATAACAGTATAGTGCATAAAGTCAAAGATAGGATAGTACTACAAATTTTCGGCGAGAATCTTAGTCGTCGCCTACGCCTTCAGCTTATTATTTGATAACGCCTTAGCCGAACCAAAAAGGGTACCCAATTGTTCAAATTCGTCCTTGAGACAAACGTAACACTTTCCTAGGTCAACTAAGTATTTGCCTAAATACATTATAGAAGGGAGAGGAGACGGATAGATAACCCAACGCAAATCACGTCTCACAATTGTTTCTAAAAAATAAAACTAACTTGCTAGTATTGCCCTTAGGTGGTTTCAAAGTACGATGTAAACGTGAGAAAAAGTGGACACTACGGTCATGAAAACACGCTTAGCTCTTATTGCGAATGCCATAAACTCTCGTAATTAGCTTGAAAGTACATGAGAAAAGAATTGAACAGGAGGTTGTTTAAAAATCAACAACTAACATGGAAAAAAATATGGAATATTGAACCAAGCCACGTAGCCCCATAAAAATCATATATTCGTGTACCTGTGGCCTTGCTGACTAAGAATATGTTATCAATTACATAAATAGTCCATTAGATAATCAAATATTGGGGATAATACATAGAGAATCGGAGATACTGTCAGGTCAAGTCATGTCTGCTTAGATTGGATAGCATATTTTTTGGGGAAAAAATTAGGCGAGAGAAAGGCTAAAATAGTACGATGAAAGAGATTGGATGAAATTTGAAGGAAGCCGTAATATTATTGGCTGACCTAAATATACAAATCTAGTTGGTAATAGTAACGCATAGGGTTTGAGATAATTTTTTTTAAAAGAATTCATTCAAAAAAAGAGATGCTTGGTCTCATTGGCCAAAGCTTTTTACATGATAGGAATAGTAGGATGCTCGCTGCCATTTTTTTCAAAATATTCAGAAGAGCAAGCAGCGATGAACAGACTTGTGTTTTTTTAATAATAATAATACCATCAGAAAGCAGTCTGAACAGAGGAAGTGATGAAAGTGTGCTATATTCTATTGCCTAATTCATCGTTACTTGTTTATATTTCCTTGATATGTGGTAAGATTGATTTTATTGACTTTTTAATTAACAAAGGGTTGTGTGTAAGAAAAGGCCATGAAAAAAGATTGTAATTAAATGGTTCCATAACAGACTTAGGCATGGCCTAGATGTTGATCCATCATATAAGGGACTATCTTGTGACGGGGTTGGTTGGTGTTGGTGGTTGCTGTTCCTTCGTTCTTCTATTATTGATTGAAGAGTAAAATCACTCTCTAGATGTAGTTAATGTTTGGTATTAATGGTCAGCTCTGACCATCAGAACATCCCTTCGACGTTCTGATTTGCATATTAGATATTAGTTGATTTCCCTTGTGGGAGAGCTATCGTGCTGGAAAATGTAAACATTTACAGCTGTGAACCAAACCCGAAACGTAAATAAAAGATCAAGCCTTCTGTTCTGAGTCCACATGTATTCATACAAAAGACGATATCCGACATTCACAAAACTTCATGTACAGTTCAGCATAACAATGAATTCCAAATAATATCAGTAAGTATCCGTCCGTGTCAAAACAATATGTCAGATGAACATCGTGGCTATATACGTGCGCTGTTGTAGTCAACAGCCAGAAATGAGCGCATGAGTTCTTGACAGCTACAATTTGAATCATAATGCGATTCTCCTTCCATCATTTAATTTAATTTAATTAATCTCATACTTAGATTAATATCCGAACTGACCCTGAGTTCTACATTGATTCATATATATAATATAGGCTATATACTAAGCCTTTTCCTTGGAAAAAATACAAGACACGACTTTCTTGCTTGACGGATAGCGTAACAAGGGCAATGTAACTAAGTCACCCAGCGTGACCTTCCCAACGCGAATGCGTCATAATCTCCGCATATATTTCGCGTTCAGTATACCGTAAAATATCGACATATTCTATAAATGTTAATGACCCCTAAACGTTGCGCACGGCTAAACCCCAGCAGACGCCGTCATTTAAAATAACACCGTAACAGATTTAGAAATTTAAAACTACAGGACTATATATATGATGGTCATACAGGAACATTACACCTATCTTATTGCATGGAAACGATTATTGCAGGAATGACAGAGGCGTAGCATCCATTAGGGAAGAGAAAAGAAAACTGGTAAAATTTGTTCCATCAAACTAAAAGGGGAGAAGCAGGGTTGTCGGAGAGAGCTGACCATGTTCTTTTGTAATGCATATATGTTTACATGTAAATTAGGAGGACTTAGTTTGATATTAAGACAGAACCATAACTTGCATCGACAGGGGTTCCTGCTGGCACTTGTCTGGTGCTAGTACTCGATCAGTGAAGAAGTCTGCAAGATTTCAAAGAGTCTCTGGCACCTACTTGTATTAAAGAAGTCAAGACCAGAGGAGACTGAAGTGTTTGGCCAAACCGACTACAACTGCGGCTTATTCCAGGAACCAGATAAGTGCTCTATCTGGCCTGGGACAAATTATCACTAATAGAGAATAATCTCCTGTGCTTACAAAAACATTCCTCCTAAAGAATATAAGGAACAATTATAGTGAAACAAGAGACATTGGAATGATGACAATCCCCAACCTGCTTCCCATTCCCAGTATTAAAATAGAGTAAACTACATCAAAGTGAACATTTGTAACAATGTACTATGGACATATTGTCTGTTGCATGTAAATATCTTGACATATATTTGTAAATATATCTATCCATCTAAATTGATTCTCGTTGAACTGTAGTCCTGACCAAAACAACTTTAGGCTCAGGACCAATAAATTAAAACAAAAAATATATTTTAAATATAAAATTTAACAGCTGGAGTTGGTTGAGTTTATCGTAGTACTTAATTTATGTTTGTATATGTTTTTGTATTGAGATTCTTTTACAACACTCTTACAATACTCTAGACACTTTATGTAGCTTTCAGTCACGCTAGTCAAAAAGAATATAACTTCGAGTGAGATCGTAAGGTGGTAACAAGAAAGGTACTCTGTAATACAGTTGTTCATTGTTTACCTCAGAGACCTTCACAGTTGATCTCACTCAAGTACAACTATACGCACACCATTCTTCTTAACATCAAAACCCACCACAATGATAAATCGTAGCTTTGTCATAAATACGGTGTCAGTTTATCATCACGGTCAGTAATCAGATCAGCTGCCACCTGCATATCGAAGATCGGCTACACTGAATCTCCATCGTCCCCTGTCTGTTGCTTTGATGATACACTCCTATAGGCTCTTTCCTGTCCATCTGATACTATTGTTCCTCTTGAGGATAACTGTGCATATAGTTATTTACATAGCAGTCCTTGTTGCTTATTTTTCTCTGTCGTTTGCTTGCTCCTGTTGTGATTTTAACATGGCGTTAAGTTTTTTTTAGACAGAGTGGTTAGAGTTCTGATCTCTCACGGCAAAGGTGCCGAGTTCTATTCACGGTATCAACACGTTACAGTCAACCTGGCTGTAAATGGGTAGCTGACTTTGCTCTTGAGTTAGAGAAGGAAAAGGCAGCGAGGAAGGGAACTGGTCACTCCATCTCTCGATGCTGGACCTAGTAAAGTGAAGTCTCCACACTTCACTACCCAATAGTAGTATCTTCTATGAAACTACCTATTTAAGGCTTTTTATGTGTCCAAAATGTTTGTATGTGAAATTTTCATCTCATTAATTAATTTTATGAATTATTTTCGTATCGTACTGTGACCGTGTGGCCAGAAAGATGTAATTTTAGACTGGGTAATTAATTTATGATATTGTCTACGGTGTATATTTGTGCTCATGTTGGAATTCTCACACGGGAAACCAGATCTAAACGAAACACCTTTGCCATCTGAAAGGAAGACAAACGTGTGAGACGCAGAAGATGTAATGAGAGACGATCCTTGGTCTTAGACATCTCGGAGCTGTCTGACACCAGAGGAAAACACCTTTTTGAGCACAAAACTAAGAAGTGTGACTCGGGCAACATATATCGTGGGAATGTTACCATTAATGGGCGGAGTTGTGTCGATTAGGAAGATAATCTTTACTAAGATGTGATCTCATGTCATCCAAACTGAGCATAGGACTCCTGATATGCTCCATAGAGGGATGGGCGGAGCTTTGCCTGACATTTTGACGTGGCTATCATGTGGTACAGGAGTGGATATGTAGATTTAAACTGAAACAGTGAGAGAGTCGAGTCAGAGTTGAAAAGAAGCCAGATCGTCTTCTGGTGCGGTATGCATCCTCAGTACGATACACCAGTGAGGTAGAGGATTTCTTCTTCTTCTTCCTCGTTGCATTTTTTGGGACCGGGTTTGCCTTCCCTCTTCGATCCCTACTCTCTCAGCCAGACTGCAGTGATGCAGCCTGTTTCCATGACCACCACGTGGAGGTGGAGTAGGGTCTTGGTCAGCTCTGGTTCGCTGACCCTGACGCATGCAGTCAAGCTATGGGTCGCTGACTGCATTCTCTATTGCTGCATCTTTGGGTCCCAGGTAGAGGATTTGATATCGCATATCTGTGCTAAGAGAACTAACGACATAGAGGTATGCTTGCATATGAGTACATTTTTATAATACTTTAGATTTAGTAATATTAGACGTTTCAGTTTTAGAAGTTAATGCTTTTTAGCGTTTGTCTATCTATAGTTTGATACAAGCTGATTTGCGATGTATGTGTTGTCTAGTGTAATTTCACGTATATCTCATCGCTATTTTTAACCGTTAGACTGTGTGTTAAATGTGTAAAGTACTTAGTGATTTTATTAGAGGAATTCTAGTGCCACGATGCGCTGTATACAAGTGTGTACGTATTACCATAATTATTATTTGTGTAGTGTTAAGGAATAGTTATATTGCATTCTTGTGAGCCTAAGTGTGGTTAATTTTACATCTGTGATTTTTGTGAGAGAAAGATTAGCGTACCCTCTAGCTCCGTGAGTAGCCTATGCATATTACGTTTAGTATAGAGCTGTAAGAATAGAGTATATATATATATATGTGCTTGTTCTTTAGAGCAGCTAGACTCTAAGATACTGATCAAATGTGGTCATTTAGACCAGTGAGTTGTGTATAATATTTCATCATAGATAGAAGTACTTCATTTAAGTTTTCTCTCGCGTGATGATGTAGTTAGTTTTTAGTATGAGTATGAAGACATTTTTGTTGACTTAAATGTTTATTGTATGATTGCACATATACACAGACCTGCATGAACACACACACACACATGGTCATTTAAGCTCATCTACTAGCATATTTTCACACATGTGTAACACCACACACACAACACACACACACACATGGACATATAAGCGCATATACTTGCAAGTGTTCACACATATGTATGTATTATTACGTAAATGATGTTTGTCCATTAGAAAGATGCTAGTTTATTTTGTTTCATTTTATTTCAGAGAGTCCAGCAGTCTGTGCTGGGTTATGTGATGTTACGTAGAAAATACTCAAATAGCTAGGTTATTAGGTGTTGCATAGGAATTACCTACAAAGTAAACTTGTGGACAACATTGTTTGCTGTATGATTCATTTGCTACCGGATAGGGTTTCATTAATAAAAGTGGGACCCCTGTCATCAAGAGAGTTTTTCTGTGACTGCGGAACGCGTGTGAAAGTAGGCCAGAGACAGTGACGACAACATTACACACAAATCCTTATTCTTCTTCACACATCGTCTTCGCACTGTCACAGTATCCTTTAGCTTAAAAGTCTTAATAGCAAAAAAGTGAAAAGGAGCTGCATGAAATGGTTCATACAATAGTGACAGAAAGTGAAAATAAAGGCCTCAGCCTTAATAGCATAAGACAGAAGTAATGTTCGTCTCAAAGAAAAGGGCTTCCCCAGAATGCACTATCAAAGTAAATGGAACCGTTTTAAAACAGGTCAATAAATTCAAATACCTGGGCACATTAATAACAACGGATGGAAGATGCATATCAGAAGTGAAGAGCAGAATAGCTCAGGCAAAAACAGTATTCTATAAAAGGAAAAGTATTTTATGTAACAAATCTTTGTCAATGGGAGTAAGAAAGAGAGTTTTTCAGTGTTATATAGAACCAATCTTGACATATGAGAGTGAGTCATGGACCATTAGTAAACAAGTAGGGAAAGCACTAGAGGCCACAGAGATGTGGTTTTACAGAAGGATGTTAAAAATACCATTGACCGCCAAAAAGAGTAATGAGGATGTCCAGAAAGAGGCCAATGTGTAAAGGAAACTTATTTCACAAGTTAGAAAGAAGCAATCCCCTATTTTGGGGCATGTTATGAGAAGAGGAAAGATGGAATATATCGTGACAACAGGTAAGATTGAAGGAAACAGACATAGTGGAAGACAAAGAGAGCAAATACTGGACAGTTTGACATCGTGGCATGGAAAGAAGTCAAAAACAGAACTGATAAATTGTACTAGAGACTGGAAGTTGTGGAGAGACATGATCTTCTACGCCACTAGGCATTATGCTTGAAGAAGATCCTTAAGCTGTGTCTCACTCTCCTATATTTCAATATTTAAAGGAGTCCGATTCTTTGTCCTAACTGCTTGTTCATCGTCCATAAAGTAATGAATAATTCATTTAACACTTGGTGACTCCCATTGTAAATTTGTTATGAATTACTTTAGATGTTTACGGACAAATGGCAGGTGGCAAAAGAACAGTTAGGCAACCGCAGCTGAGGTTCAAAGGTGTGTGCAAGAGAGACATAGGGCACAGGGCATAAACCCAGCAACCTGGGAGGATAAGGTTGCCGATCGCACCAAGTGGCAATGATCTCTACGGCGCCACCTCATATTTGACAAAAAGAAGCTCACACAGCACGCGCAAGAGAGGAGAAAACGTCGAAAGGAACACCAAGAAAATAAGCAGCTGATGGCTGTCACCTCAGGGGCACATTCCCATTGTCAGTTATGACTGAAGGGACTATTATATATGTTATTATATATGTTATTATTATACTTTCGATGTTAATATCTGTCTTTTGTTATTGACTGTATCTTTGATCATTCCTACTTTCTTTTTTATTTCTGTTTCACTATTACCATCCTCCGGTATTACCACCCTCCGGTATTACCATCCTCCGGTATTACCATCCTCCAGTATTACCATCCTCCGGTATTACCATCCTCCGGTATTACCATCCTCCGGTATTACCATCCTCCAGTATTACCATCCTCCAGTATTACCATCCTCCGGTATTTCCATCCTCCGGTATTACCATCCTCCAGTATTACCATCCTCCGGTATTACCATCCTCCGGTATTACCATCCTGCGGTATTACCATCCTCCGGTATTACCATCCTCCGGTATTTCCATCCTCCGGTATTACCATCCTCCGGTATTTCCAACCTCCGGTATTACCATCCTCCGGTATTTCCATCCTCCGGTATTACCATCCTTCAGTATTACCATCCTCCGGTATTACCATCCTGCGGTATTACCATCCTGCGGTATTACCATCCTCCGGTATTACCATCCTCCGGTATTTCCATCCTCCGGTATTTCCATCCTCCGGTATTACCATCCTCCGGTATTTCCAACCTCCGGTATTACCATCCTCCGGTATTACCATCCTCCGGTATTACCATCCTCCGGTATTTCCATCCTCCGGTATTACCATCCTCCGGTATTTCCAACCTCCGGTATTACCATCCTCCGGTATTTCCATCCTCCGGTATTACCATCCTCCGGTATTACCATCCTCCGGTATTACCATTCGTAGTTCCCGGGGGTCCACGAGGGTCAAAGAAAGAGTAGGACTACTTAATCGTCAGGGATGTAGCCAGGCGAATAATATAATGTTTGCATAGGGATGGCAACCTCACCCTGATACATGATCATTCCTGGGATGATGATACCATTGTGATCCGTGGTGAGAAATCCGGTTGGGGCTTCTCTGCTCGGGTGCAGGGCAGAATCGTCGCCGAACATAGCGGGGCTTACAAGATAACAACTTCCAGCATGAGAATGGAGGTCGAGGCTGTTACTGCAGCCTTAAGGTGGATAACTGAAACTTCATTAACAAAGGCTATTATTGTGTCAGACTCTCAATCCATGGTTCGGAAGGTTCAAAGTGGCTGGTTGCGGCATGAATAGAAAACATTCATAGAAGCTTCCAGTCTACAAGAGCTGGTGTGGAGATACTGTCCTGGTCATGCTGGGGTATGTGGTCATGAAAGAGCTGACAGATTAGCATCAAGAGCGCCCATTGTGGGGACACTAGATATGGATAAGGGAGATATACTGAGAGCAATTAATGATCGCCTGTTAGAGAATGGCACTGCAATAGATGAATCGTCAAGGTTAAGACTGTTGGGATTTGGCATCAAACGTAAGGCTAGTAGAGATGGGCGTATGAGAGGATGCATCCGTCGTGTTTACAACCAGCGAGCTACAGGAACAGTTAGCATTCACACTCTTCGGCATATACTGATGGAGACTGAGCACCTACGGGTTTGCCCGGAGTGCAATGATGTCAATTCTGTATAACAATAACAATAACCCTGTAAAACAAATTACGTGCCCAAGATATGAGCAACGTTTGACTAGTAGTGACCTCTTCCAGTCATAACTGATTGTGGGGATGATGGACCCTTGGGGTGATCCAGAGCGTAACTTTGTGCACATTTATATGGGGATCAGGCTGTTGTCCATGCAGCATGTTCCTCCTCTCCGAGTAGCTGGTAGGTATTGCTGTACACGAATCATCGTACTATTGGTTTTAATCTTTGCTTGAAGAGGTTGATCAGATCACACTGTCCTGTTGCTTCATGCAAAAATGCGATGACTATCTAGAGCAGGGTTCCTTACCTTGTGGTGCACATACCACTGGGGATCCATGAATGGATTCTGTAGCTGCTACGGTTGGTTGCTACGGGTTGCTGGTTCGGAGCTGGTTCTTTATTTGTTTGAGTTTCGAATGCGTGCTTCGTTCGTTTTTATAAGTATTCAACTGAGGGTCAATGTTATATTGTCTCATTGTGTAATGAATGTCCAAGAATACATTGGTTCCTTTCGGATCTCATTATTATAGTGTATACCTTCTTATAGGAAGAGTTCTTCATCTACAATAACAATCAACATTGTCAATCTGACGAACCAACCGTAACGTTATCGATGTGGATGAGTCTTCGGATTGGAGTCCAATATTTATTAACAAGTTCACATACGAAGACAGTTCAAGCAGGTATAATATTAACAAACAGTTCATTAGAATTTACTTGCATATATATTCTTATCCGTCCGTGTCATATTGAATTCATGTCAACAGAACATCATGGCTGTGTACATGTGCTGCTGGGGTCCAGACAGCCAGAAATGAGCGCATGAGTCTTGACGAAAATAATCAAACAACTTATCAACTATCATTCCGTAACGCAGGTTAATCACAAACCTTATGAATTCACTCGTACATAATATTATCTGGACTGACCCTGAGTCCTTATATCAATTTACAGAAATATGGCTATTAGCAAAGCCTAACCTTGGAAGGAGGTAAAACACGACTTCACGGCTTGACGGACAACGTAAATAGGGTCCGGTAACTAAGTCACGAAGCGTGACCTTATCGACGCTAACACGTCATAATTTGACCGTGTACTTTGCGTTCACTAATCCGTGAAGTATCAAAATCAATTTATATTAATTCTATTGACCTAAAAATTGCGCACTGCCAACTATAGCAGACGATATCAATAAAACTACCGTAACAGGGTTCCGTGTGCATAACCTAAAATTGTAAATATAAAGTTGTTTATTGTTCTAGTATCTTCCAATTCATTGGTTTATTTTTTATTTTTAAGTTGGTTTCTCATTAGTTTTGGTAATATTCATAATTTTTGTTTTCTCGGTGTTAATTTCCAGTCCGTATGCTTGACTTAAGCTGTTTATTTGCTTCACTAGTTCTTGCAACATCTGGTACGCTTTCAGCTAACAAAACTGTATTATCTGCATATCTGAGGTTGCTTATTGATCTTTCGCTGGTGCTTAGTTGTAACAGTACTTGCATGTGCTTGAAAATTGTTCTGTATAGATATTAAATGAACAGAGTCACAATAATCATATTGTTTTTTTTTTTATTACATCTTTGTTACTTTTCTTCGCAGTAAGCCCTTTTCAACCATTTACCAAATACTCGTACATGGAACTTGTGATTAATCAGGTCGCTTTTTATTTACTTTTTTCCTTGATTGTGCATGTTCTATGTGTTGTACTGTATTATTTCTCTTGATGGTGTTTGTACATTTTAGTTATTGTTCAGACTGGTGTGTTGTTCATAAGCCCTGCCGTGTCTATCCTGGCATGTATTTATTATTGGTTGGAGGCTTATCTGAGTCAATCCTGCAAATTCCGTAGTTTTCTAGTGAATCCTGCTACAATACAACTTCTGGCTAGGTAAGCGGGTGGGTCTACAAAGTTCGGGGAGTAACCTTATTACTAAAATGTTTGCTTTTGCTTCTGTGATATAATGTTTTATTAAGTTTTGTATTTGCAATTGGTTTTAATTCCTATCAGATTTTCTATATTCATTTCTACCTTGTGGTTATTGCAGAAGATCTGTATGATCTGCTCGTACCTTTCATATTTCTTGTAGTCCAGCAGAACGTGTCTAACTGTGTGGTTTTTGACACACTGCACATATAGGTTCCTTACTTACTTACTTAGTCGTTCCTCTTCTCCCGTGATTTGCAGAGGTTTGGAAAAGAGAGCGCCATACCATCCTATCGGCTGTATACAGGTTCCTCTAGCATGAAATATCCTGTTTAAAGCTTAAGCCGTAGTGATTTTAAAAAAAATTAATTCGTATTTTTAGTTCATCTTGTATTTGACATTTTTTTTTTTTTTACAAAATAGTCATCAATACTGTTTTTGCATAATCTAATACTACCTCACCCCTCTTTTTATATCAGTTTGCAAGAATTCTTGTCAGAGCTTACCCTCGCAGTTTGATCACGTCAAGGCTATTAATAATTTTACATCTGTCCCACAAAGACCTGTTTCTTCAAGGTATTATATTACGGTGACACCAGGGCTGTGGAGTCGGAGTCCTGGAGTCGGTAAAAAATGTCCCGACGCCGAATTTTAAGAGATTTAAGTCAAGGCAGATCCATGCCAAAAAAAAAAAAGGGGGGGGGGTAAATTGTCGCGGGTTGCCTCCCTTTTGCTCTGCAGTAGTGGTCCAACAGTGGTCAAAACTCAAGAGTATCTGATGTGAGTCTTTAAAGGTGTCTACCTTCGCACAAGATTACTCTTGGCAGAGTTGTAGATAGAAGGATAATGATGCTTCTACCTCAAAGTAGTGTTCACAAGATATTTCAGATGTCAAGAACAATGCTGCATTACGCGGAGCAATGTTAACTTTAGTATCTGACCCGCCGCCTTTCGAGTAGATGGGTTATGCAATAATTAGCTCGTTCAAGCCCCCAGCTGAGTTAATTCAACGAAATCCCTTATTATTATTTATTGGCTCTGTAGATGTAAATATATATTAAAGAGTCTGATATATACGTACGCTCTCATAACTATAATAATTGAATCAACATGAATTTGTAAAATAACACGTAGCAAATTTAATTATCAATTATTCTTTAACAGTTTAAAATAAATATGAATGATGGGTGAAATTTAGATAACAAAAGTGTTTTCATAGAGACTTGGTAGAGGAATTATAAAAGTCCGTTACGTTCACCTTTTAATAAGCACTTAGCTTTTCAAATGATTGAGTACTGCCGCAGGTGTTTCGTCAAGTCTTTTGTGATATGTGTACTTCTCTACACAACTAGTCCAATGTATGTGGTTAGTGTCGAATCCCAGCTCTTGAATTACAAACTAGTGGCGTAGAAACTCTTACTACCAACTGGTCTCGCACCACAAACTTTAGAGAAAATAAAAGAAAAAACGCTTCTGCTAAGTACATTGTGGTTGAAAAATTAAACAGGCGCCTTTTCACGCTGTCCGCCTACCAGTTTTGCCTCTCTGAGATTTTATTCTCCCTGACCATATGCAACATAACTCAGGGAATATGAGTAGAAATCATCGTTATTCTTCTGGTTAATTTAATGGGAAAAATGTGTCTGGATAGCGCGAGTGGCTTGTGCCTGAGGTTATAACTCAAAAATGAAAATATAAACCCTATGCTCATTTGATGTAATGATCACTCCTCACTACTCCATTCGAAGTCTGGGGTTACTTCTGCTTTCGGTTTTTTGTACGAACTAGCATGAAGCAATCAACAGCGCTTGCTGTCGTGGTTTACGAATATACTATTTTCATATGTTTAGGTTGCCAGCCTCGTATGACTTGTATAACCACTTAGCAAGAAAAACACGTCAAGTTCACATTTTAAAAAATATGTACAACTCACCCCAATTTGGGATCTACAATCTCCTGGCACAGATGAATGGATATAGCAATTTATATTAGATGCTTCGAACACTTGGTCTGGGGTAAATTTAGAATCCCTTTTATGACGGGTGCTTTGATTGCTAGATTTACAGTCTTGGTATTTAAAAATGCGGGTTTTCTTTTAAGTTTCAAAGATGCCCAAATACTTCAGTCCAGTCCTATTTAATTTGGAATTCTGTCCGATTATTTTCTGGCTCCTAGAGTTGCTATTTTGACGTTGTAATACAGTCCGTCTTAGTCTCCGAATTTGCTAGGTTATATTCTCATTTCTTCCACCAAGCTTTCACATGTGGTTTCCGACAAACTTACCAATCAGAGCTATTGTTATTTTCCTGCTCTCGATTGAACCAATCCTGCTCTTAGAACTAGGGGGTCGGGGTGTTAATTTTAATTCTTCCCCACATGTTTAAAGTTATCACGTTAAAATTTAAACACGTGACGTATCTTTCACATATTGCATGATTACTTCCGTTGCTATTACACAGACTTGCCAACACATCTGTGGTCTCATCCCTAATGATTACCTTGCTCATGATGTCTCTTCAGACATGTTTTATCGGTAATAAAGACACCGATAATGTCTGGAAAAAATGATAAAGGGATTATCACGCGTACTCAAATCTTCGGCCAGACAGATAATCCTTGACGTACGCGGACTACAGCCGGCTTCCTCAGACAAACAATATGGCTTCCTTTGTCCCGTCCCGTCGAGGTGTCGGGAGGCGTATTGATCAACCGTGAAACACAGGTGGTCACTCGCCTGCTCTATATGGGTCGGAAATGAGTTACGTCAATGTCAACCATAACTTTCACATTTACCGTCTGCATTCAAACTGGCGCGACCACTTAAGCAATTACAATTAATCCTCAAGATAGTCAATTATCCGTGAAATAACACTATTGCAGTGTGAGAAAGTGTATAGAAATTTAGGGAGTGTCAATGGCACGAATTCATGTGCAAGAAATGAAGAAATAAATGGATAATGTATGAGAGAAAGAAAGAATGAAAAGGAGATACACATATATCGTCACAGGGAGGGTTGGGGGTGGCTTACAAAATTTGAAATAACATTTTAAAGTAGTAGATCTCATAAAACCACTTTCCTGTTAGAGTACATCCATTTGTATATAATGTAGGAACATTTCAGTTGCTTCTGATCATAAATAAAGTTTTCATCACACTTGAACATCTGTTGGCACATTTAGAAAAAGCACACAAGAAATGAAAATAAACTATATACACTGTCAATTTTCCCGTCATAGTTAAAATGAAACTATTTTACCTCATGGTGTTTGGCAAAGCAGTCATTTGTGTGCAAGTGTGGATGATTTGTTATTTTGTATTACACTATGAATAAATGAATAGTTTAAAATCTAGTCTACGAAAGCATACACATACCATATTTATACCTATAACTCCATATAAGTGCATAACGTTATGCCATATCACTAGTTTAAAAACACTATAGTCGGACAAAATATACTGGCCACAGAACAGTGTCTGGAAAAACTACGACGACCACTGAAAACTGTCATCCACTGTGTCTATCATAACTTACTGATCCAGAGATGCAATCAACAGCCTCACATCACATGCAATACTTAACCATGAATCTGGTCCTTTATTCTCTCTCAAATCTCTGCCCAGTATGTTCCTCTTCTCTGATCCACGACCAGACTTAGAAAAATCCCTAGACTCAATTTGTATTGAATCAATCAATCAATCAATCAATACCCTTTAGCTCCGCAGGCAGCATAGGCCTTTAACAGACACATGCCAAGTCCTCCTGTCACGTGCCATCAACTCAAGAATCTTTATTGAATGTCTGTAGCTTTTTGGTTGTTGTTTTTGTTACTACAGACTTTCATAAATGGGTGCTTGTGTAGAATAGAAGGATTGAAGTGATATGACAATATCACTAATGTAGAACCGATGACAAGAACCAGACAAGTTCCAATGGATCAAGAGATGAGAAAAAGACGCTGGCAATGGTTGTAACAAACACTGAAGAAACCTGTTGATAGCATTACAAGGCAGTCCTTGTTCTGGAACCCCCGTGGAAAGAGAGTCAGAGGTAGCCCAAAAAACACATGGAGAAGAGAACTGGAATCAGAAAAAAATGATGAAGCAGACGTAGAAAGAGCTTGAGCTGATGGCACGTGACAAGAGGACTTGTTATGTGTTTGTCGAAGGCCTATACTCCTTGTAGAGCTAAAGAGTATTGATTGATTGATTGATTGATCTTCTTTTTTAAATAAAATTGTGCCTAGTCGATTATATTAGGGCGCATGCCCAAATATAAAAGACCATAACTGAGATTGATTGATCAATCTCTATTGTCAGCATCCCTCTAGTAGAGCCAATAGTCTATCCGCTTTGTGGTCACATAACTTACACACATAACACTGAAAACTGTGCTCATGATCACAACAACTTGACTTCCGAACGCTGACTCTCGTTCAATACAAAATAACATGTCTTATTTCCGTACAACGCGCCCTGTGAAGCAAAGGTGCGCAACAGTGAAAAACACTTCCGTGACTTAGGTCAACATGACGGACCCTCTTAAAAGACTGCTTGTAGACTCAAGGCACATCATCATCACAAACTTTGTCTTTGCGATGTTTTTAACAAAAGACGTGAGTTCTGCAAAATCTGGTGCACCTATTCACCATTGGAGGCTTCAGTTTCGTATTGAATCTGTACATTTTACCAGAATATGCGACTTGTCAAAACGCTGGTACATGTGTTCCTCTTAATCAAGATGTGTGCAAGAGAGACATGAGGGCACTGGATATAAATCCAGCAACCTGGGAGGATGAAGTTGCCGATCGCACCACGTGGCGATGATCTCTACGGCGCCACCTCAGATTGAGAGAAAAGAAGCTCACACAACAAGCAGAAGAGAGGAGAAAACTTTGAAAGGAACACCAGGAAAATAAACAGCTGAGGGCTGTCACCTCAGGGGCGCATTCCCATAGTCAGTTATGACTGAAGGGGCTATTATTATTATTATGAAGACGTGAGATACCTAACTCCGAGCATTTTTTAAAATATGTGTCCTTTATCCCTCCATGTCTATTTTTATTTGTATTTGTCTTTTTAGCTGTAGATTTCTCTCCAGTTCTGATTACAAAATTTCCCTATTTTTTTTTTCAAAGCATTTATTACAAATTCGTAACAGTCTGTTACCACAAAAAAATATATAACATATTCCTGTATACACACATTGGGTAAATCGTCGGTGCTATGGAGTCCGTACACTGTGCTGAGATCATCCTTGTGTGATCTAAGGGAGGAGATCGGAGCACTGATGAAGTCGTCCGTGTGCAATGAAGATAGTCCTCAAAAACCAAACCACACCAAACAGTTTGCTAGTAACATCCACTTAAAAATGTAATAAGACATCTTTTAATGTAGACTGGCTGCAAGCATCCCAGGATCTGTGGTGACCCACTTAGAAACACGGAACACTCTAAAGAGGTGCCTTGAGAAAATCATGTCTGTTGTCAAATTTCCGAGTATTTGGAATTAGGAATAAGTGCAGTATATGTGTAAAGTTTATCAGCAGAGCGGTGTAAAATTCAAATTTAATGGCGGTTCACCAACAGTTAACTTCATTTCAAAGAAGAGATCACGTTTTTGTTTTTAGTAGCTCACGAAAAAGGTGAGTTTTCCTAAGCTAGCTCGTGAGTTTTCACTGGAACGCGGAAATAGTACCTTTAATTCTGGGGAAACCGCACCATCACTGACACTTGAAATTATCCAATGACTTCCAGGGATTCCCCCTGTGGTGAGACATGTTGAGTATTCAGCATTGCACACTAAGCTTAGGGGAGTGAGACCCAGACGAAGCTCAAGATTTTACCTGGTTGGTTGCATGCAGGAGGATCTCGCTATGGACCTCATCATAGGCAAGGGGAGCTGAGATGTGACTGTTTATGACGTAATGCTTCCTTGGGAGAGCCCAGAACCAGAGCACAGTAGTTTAGCTCTGCATATTTGGAGAGCCCACTTGGACGGCGGGGAATGCACACGAGCTTCTTCCTCCTAGCTTGGGACCAGATGTGATGATCCTTTAAATGCAAGCCACGCTGGAGAAACTGGAGCTCATGGCTTACTCTCAACACGTTTCGGAATGGCAGACAAGCCACAGTAGAAGCCAAGATCTACAGTGTAGATAATACCAAGGAGTCTTCAACTTGGTATTGGTTGCAAAAGACCAAGACGCTCAGCAGCCCTAGTTAAACAGCAGCAGCAACAAATGCCCGCGGCAGACAGCTAGAAATTTTCCTAGCTTAAAAACTATTTCTCCCCTTCTCCCCGCCCCTCGTTTTTCCGCCAACTCGAAATCTATCAAATTCACCCTGTCGTGATCTAACGGCAGATGCGATCGACTGGTCGGTAGCCAACCCCCGATGTTGACTTTGACACATATCTCATCAAATCGTCTGAGATGAACCTTCTGGTAGCCAGGAACTTCTTTAGCTGCCCATGTCCTGTTTTTCTTCTTATCTTTCTATGTCCTTTTGAGCTCTATGTGCACTCCACTGTAACCGTCCCTATCGATTACTGAATATAATTTTTCTTGACTTTTTAGCTTGATCTGAAATATTTCAAACTAGCAATAACCCGTCAAACTTGACGGGTTTTTAATTATAGTGTGCTGTTTCCGTTCCCGGATGAGCAGATAGAAAGAAGTACATTCTTAGAGTGTTTTTGGTTTCTTTCCATTATACAGTGTAATCAAACTGTTCATGAACACCGTCATTTGAACGCTTTTCTTTGTTGATTGTAACTATTTTCGGGAGAGTATATATAATGGTAACAATACAATTTTACAACACAGTTGCATTCCTCAGCTGTGACCAACGTACACAAGGCGAGAATTATGTTATTTTAGATTCAATTTAAAAGTTCTTTGATGACAACATTTCGTGTGAAAGTGCGTGGATTATTTTCAAACCCTGATAATAAGTTGTTTTAACAAAAACTTTCAAGTTTTCATGATTTGTACATCGGGTGAGGGCTCATGTACACCAATTTTTACGCACTTTTTCTTTGTCGAAAATTTCGTGAAAGAATAAAAAAAAAAAAAATAAACCAAAGTATTTGTTTTATATAACACCCACGCCGCGCAAATTGCACACCGTGCGTTGCGCAATTTTTTTTTCTGGCGCGAGTTACTATTGGGAGTGAGACCGACCGACGTAACATACATCGGTAATTATGTTAGTTGGGATGGGATGGGATATAGTTTACCTTTGTTTTTCTCATTGTTCTAATCAAATCTTCAATATTTCGCTGCGTTCTACTCTAGAATATCAGAATTGTTTTTTTTTTGTTCCTTTAACACACAATGTTTTTTTGTTTTTTTTAGTTGTTATAATGTCTTTTCCTTCCTTTTTTTCATTCCCCCCCACCCCCCCTCCCCGCTCCATGTGGAGAGAGCCGCGGTAGCACAATGGTTAGTGCACTGGCTTCCTAGCTCAGTTGAGGTGGGATTTTTTTAGACTGCCAATGGCTCGTGGGTCGAGCCAGCCCCAACTGGGTACCAAAGCAACTCTGAGAAGGTTAAGGTGGCCGGCATGATGCTGACCACATCACCCCTAGTGTACCGATGGTCAAGAAAATATGGGCCTAACACCATATTCCCAAAATGCCTCAATGGGCGTGTAACGGGGCCCTTGACCTTTCTCCGTATGGAGTATGGGGGCTAGCACTCAAGCTGGTCCTGTTACAGGTAGCCTACATCACATTATTCAGGTGCTCTTGCGGTTGTGGTTGTTGCAGTAGTTTGTCTTACATGATGATGATGCCAGCTCCCATACACAACCTCAGATTTGACACTTTTACGACCCTCCTGTAGGGGGGAAGGGGAGATAGTCCGGTTCTTTCTTTACCTTCAGAGACTTCAAGAAACTACGCAGGATGCACTTATCATTAAACTTTAGTAACCTTGACCTTTGACATTTTCATAACTCCGACTGTCTATTGGTTTATTTATTTGTTTGTTATTTGCTTAGTTTTTTTTTTGTCCCCCCGCTTTTCTTTTGCAGATTAATGAAACTGACATTACAAAAACGAGTATTCAGACAAACAATGAAATATGCAACACGTCAACGCCAGAAACTGTTAATATATTTTATTTGACAGTTTAAAAAAAATAATAATAACAATCAATAAATCGAAATGCAGCATATAATATATTAACGATAAAGGGGAGACTACAATAAAATTATTCGCGTCATATATTATCACGTCCATTAAAACATTAGAATCATAAAAGGCCAGTTTGTGCGATTACAAATTATGGTTTGGATTCTGCTTCTGTTCGCTGAATTATTTTAGACATTTTCTATGCACACAGAACTTATCTTTCGTTTACTAATTGTTCACCTCAGTTCATTTTACCACAGTATTTATTCAGACATGTTTAAACTTTGAACTTATGTATTAAAAGTACGGTATGAAATGAAATATACATTCATATACCCTAAGCTTCCCCTCCCTCTTAATATATATATATATATATATATATATATATATATATATATATATATATATATATATATATATATAATATATATATATATATATATATATATATATATATATATATATATATATATATATATAGGAGTAAAGGATCCCGTTACACGCCCATTGATGCATATTGGGAATATGGTGTTAGGCCATCAGCACACTAGCCGCGATGTGGTCAGCATCATGCCGACCGCTTTAACCTTCCCAGAGTTGCTCTGGTACCCAATTCATTAGGCTGGGTCGACCCCAGAGCCGTTTGCGGTCTAAAAAAATCCCACTTCAACTGGGGATCGAACCTTGGACCACCGAGCTAGGAAGCGAGTGCACTAACCACTGATATATATATAATTCTAAAATAAAAAGTATGAAGCCTCTTTGATTTTAGAAAACACACACACACACACACACACAATTTGACATTTTCATTGACCTTAAATAGGGTGTTTATAAAGTCGCTGTGCAGTGAATTTGAAAAATATTTTAGCAATTACGTCACGTATGATGCAAATTTACGTCATGATATTCTGTGTTCCACAATCCCGTCCCGTGTGCAGCATTACACAACAAGTCGTTGTTATATTCACGGTATCACTGCTGAAAGGAAATGGTGTTAGCCATTGAAAACAGGGTGTTTTTGGTGACGTAGTCTTGCCCGGGCGTATATTTTACTGCACAGCGACTTTATAAACACCCTGTACATGTACACAATAAAATACAAGGGGAGATAATGCCACCAGCAAATAGCGGCAAATAAATATACTATTAAAAATTAAACACCTTTCTTCAAAGTGCCATGCCCGGGGACCTAGGTGATCATGTCTCTCCACAACTTCTTGTCTCCATTACTATCGATAAATTATGTTATGGACTTCTTTCCATGCCAACACGTCAGACTGTTCAGTATCTTTTCTCTCTATGTGGTCATGTATCTCTTTCCCTACATCTATCATGTTGTCACGATGCGTTATATTCCAGCTTCCTTCTTCTCATAACATACCCAAGGACAGTGTATTGCTTCCTTCAATTTGGAGGAATAAGCTTCCTTTGCGCATTAGCCTCTTTCGGGACATCCTTACTATTCTTTGTAGCAGTCCATGACATTGTTAACATTCTTCTGCAGAACCACATCTCTGTGGCTTCTAGTACTTCTTTACTATTTGGCCATGACTCACTTCCGTATGTTAGGATTGGCTCTACATAACACTTAACTTTCTTACTTCCACTGAAAAATTGTTGTTGCATAAAATATTTTTCATTTCATTGAACAGGGCAGTTGCCTGGACTATTCTACTCTTCACCTCTGATATTAGTAAACTTTTCAGGTATTTGAATCTGTTGATTTCTTTTAAAAAACATTATGTATGCTAATTATATTTTCGTATAATCACACTGAGTTTCCGAATGGCTAAGCGGTTAAAGCACTCGCCTCTCGTGCCACAGTTACCGTGTTCCGAGATCGAAACCTGGTATCGTCACGCTCCAGTGTACCCAGTTGTAAATGGGTACCTGACTCCGCTCTTGGATTAGGGAAGGTAATGGCAGCGAGTAAGGAAACTGGTTACCCCACCTCATAGAGCTAGACCTAGCATAGGAAAGTCTCTAACACTTCACTCCCCCAAGGGACTGCCTTCTTATAATCACTGTAGCGGGAGGTTATTTAAAATTTATTTGTTATGTAAGAGTATGCCAGTAAAGAGTTCTGACCTTACAAGTAATACCCCAGTCTTAGAAATAAGCACTGGTGTATTGTTATCATAACCATAGTCAGACTGTGAAAACCCTGGCCCAGTTGGTAAGAAGTAGTACCAGGATTTAAGGTGTCTCCTCCCTGTGACTATCTTATGATTACTTATATGCTAGGGGATAAGTAAAAGGTACATTCACTGAACCCACAAAATGGAAAAAGTGAATAAATCCTCAGGTACAGTTAAAATAGTTTAATAATTACACTAATATTCTATTTCTACTAGTTGGAAAAGAGTATACACATATATATAAAAATATTCACACAATTACTATTATTTTCTGTTTAGACTTCAAGATCTTAAATAATAAAGTTACTGAAATCACTGTTATTAGTCCTTTGAATTTAAGGATAACTGTCATCAGTTGACTGAGTTTCTGTATGGTTAATTATTGTTTTCAACTATTGGCTGTTTCACATGTATAGGTGGTCAGTGTCAAACAGGACACTTATCTTTCCAACTTGATACTGCTGAAACTGTCCTTTGCTGATATCAGACTTGGTAGGCCCAACAGTAGGGATGCCAATGACCAGTTGAAGTTCACTCTTTGGGGTCCTGCACTTTTGTGGGATTGCCTCGGAGGAACTGCACCGGCTTCTGATACTGGACAGTCTGGTTTGAGTTATTTCATGGAACCCTCAGACTCCAGACACTTAGACTGAAATTTTCTGGCGATCCGCTCACACGTCAGATGGATTTAGAGTCGTGGCGTTATCTGCCCTCAGTCTTGTCTCAACCTCTTGCGTTGTGTATCTCTCTCAGTTTACCGATCCGCTTTAAATACGTATAGCGCGGACGTATCGGAGAGTACCGACGTCACAGCTTAAACCTAACCTGAAAAAATCCTTCCCGAACCGTGATTTCAGCCGATCTGTGCGTCGACTGAAATTTTGCCTTTCTCATTCTCAGCATATATAATATCCATATTGTTCCATCTTATCTAGTTTTATTCAGCTGATAAAACTCTATCTTCCTATCCATGTAAATTCCCAAACTGTTATTTGTTGATTTTAATATTTAGAACAGAAGTGAGTTTACATGCTTTTAGCGTAACTGTGGGCAGCCGAAATACGCATATATCTCCGTAAATGAGAACTTCCTACCGTTCCATCTTATATGCAGTTATACACCATCCTTCCCTGTACTGAAATGTAAAATCCTTTTCATACGGATTCCCTTCGTTTTATTTTATCGTTGGCGATTTCCTCTGTCCGATACACATTTCGCTGATACGCCGCCATTTTGAAAGCGGTCACTCGATCGTAGATGGGTTTATAAATCTAACTGAACTCATTTGCAATGACTTGAAACCAATTTTGCGACATAGCTCCCCCATATTTTAAGCTGGATGATATCTAGCTTAACTATTGGGTACAAGACAATTGCAAATCGACCATTCCGAGGTTAGTTTTCCTTCCTTCTATCCTCCTCAAGCTCTGTGGGATGGCGATTAAGAAAATCTGCGCCCACATTCTGTTTTCCAATAATATATTCATCCTTTACTATCTCTCTCCTTCCGGTTCGGCTTTTCATCCAGGCTCTTACTGCTGGTGAAACGGGGTCGGTAGGTTTCCCATGAAGTTTACCGCCCTCTTTTCGTTGATAGTTGGATGTGGTTTTCCCTCGCAAATCCGTAGGTGTTTGATTTTCGCTACGTGATTTGTTCCTTTTTTCCAGCGCATGGGGTTCAGACTGCAATTGAACCTGTGTGGGATGTTTCCTTTCCCCTCCCGTGCAAATCTCGGGAGTACCCCTGATTGCTGGTTTGCGTGTAGATTTTTGATGAAGACTCTTCCGTCGACTTTCTGAATCTACATAGGTGCACTCTGGACAGGAATGTACATACTGATTTATGTCTTCCGTAATACCTGGCCAGTAGAACTGGGTGGCTATTCTTTGTTTTGTGGCACCATTACCCAGGTGTTCACTCAAAGTTGATATGTGTCCCCAGCCTATAACCTTATTCCTATAGGTGGATGGTACAACAATTTGACCATGACTTTTCGTCCCTCTTCCAGCTTTCCTGTACAAGAGTCCATGTTCCATATAGAAATGTCCTTTCCTTGGAGCTTTATGTGTTTTAGATAATTTGCCAAAACAAGGCTTCAACGTGCTGTCTGCTTCTTGAGCCCGTTTCATTTCAGTCGAATGAAATGTTAATTTGGTGTCCCTCTCTATGTTTCTGGAGTCAGACCTGGTCTGGATTCCTGCCATAACCATAGGTTTTACAGGGTCTCCTAAGAAAACATATTTACGCCCCAACATTAGGGGGTAAAAGGGATCATCTATCACAGCTGCATTTATCTCCCCCTTCCACATAGCGACAACTGACATGAATCTTTGCTATGGGTAATGTAAGGGGTGATGTTCCTTTTAGTGGCCCTTGAATCTCTACTGTTTCTGTGGTGATTTGTTCAGGGCACACCAGAGATGCACACACGACTGCGTCATAGGACAAACCTGTGTCATACATTCCTGTGACTTGTTTGCCATTCACAGTCACTATCTCCTGGGTAGGTGGGTGATGGAGGCTATTCTGACTCACAGTCAGTTCCTTCCTAACAGAAGTCCTCACCTGTAAACATGCAGCATGATGAAGGGGTTTTTTCCTCCCACATTCATCAGTGTTGTGGTTGCTCATCTTACAAAATTTGCACCACTTACCTCCCTGTTTGTAGGGTTTATTTTCCTGAGTCTGAGGGTTCTTGTCCTTATTATCAAATCTTTGCTTGTTTCTGTATGGTTGATCCATCTGGTCAAAATCGGTATTCTGCGGTGGTGGCTTATATCCTTCTACCTGCTTCCTTTTTGTTCCTACCAATTCAGCTTGAGCTGCTTGGTATCTCTCTGCACATTTCAAAATGTCTTCCAGCCTCTCTGCTCCTTGTTCCATAAGGAATTTCCTCATTTCTTGAGACATGGAATCTTTCACTTGCTCTAACATAACCATTTCTTTCAGATCCTCGTAGGTTTTCTGATACTTACCTAAACTACTCCATTTCAACAAATACGTTTCTAGCCTAGCTGAGAACTGGTTATATGTTTCTCCAGGTAGAGGTTTAGAAGTTCTAAATTTCTTCCTATATGCCTCAGAGTTCTTTTCATACCGGATCAGTAAGGCTTGCTTTAGTATCTCATAATTTTCCTGATCTTCTTTGGGGAGTTTCAGAAACACATCATATGCAATACCTCTCAATCCCTGGGATAACTTTAGACTCCATTTTTCCTTTTCCAGTCCATAGGTAGAGGCTAGCCTTTCATACCTATCCAGGTACGACTCTATTGCGTCCTCCTTTTCAACAAATGGATCTAGGTGGAAGTTCATGGCCCCATTTGCTGTGTTCTGAAAAGAGCTATTCGCAGCATGAGGTGAGCTATTACCATGGGTGATAGTCCCAGCCTGAAGTTCAAGATCAAGCTGTCTCATTTTCAGCTCATGGTCTCTCTCTGCTTGTAACCTCCTTTCTTCTCTCTCAGCTTCTAATTTCTTGGCTTCTCTCTCTGCTTCCAATTCTAATTTCTTGGCTTCTCTCTCAGCTTCTAGTTTCTTGGCTTCTCTCTCTGCTTCTAATTGCTTTGCTTCTCTCTCGGTGTACTTTTCACATTCCGTCGTGACATACCGGATCAGAACATCACCATCCATGCCAAGCTCTTTTCCCACCTGCAGTGTAGCAGACCTAAATTTGACCAAGTCAGCCATGATGTATCTGTAGTCTAGTAGGGCAAGTGATCTTACTCAAACTAATTTACTACAATATAATTAACTTAGTTAAAATTAAAGTTAATTAAACTGACTTCACCATATATGAAACAGCTTTCTTTATCTGTACTCAATGGTACTCCTAAAAATATAATTATTTCCTACTATGTTACTCTTTCCAAAAAATTTACAAAACAAAATTTCTACACAGCAGAAATAGAAAGTTGGCTCAGGAATATCAAAGATATATCCCGCAGACGAGCCCCCACTGTAGCGGGAGGTTATTTAAAATTTATTTGTTATGTAAGAGTATGCCAGTAAAGAGTTCTGACCTTACAAGTAATACCCCAGTCTTAGAAATAAGCACTGGTGTATTGTTATCATAACCATAGTCAGACTGTGAAAACCCTGGCCCAGTTGGTAAGAAGTAGTACCAGGATTTAAGGTGTCTCCTCCCTGTGACTATCTTATGATTACTTATATGCTAGGGGATAAGTAAAAGGTACATTCACTGAACCCACAAAATGGAAAAAGTGAATAAATCCTCAGGTACAGTTAAAATAGTTTAATAATTACACTAATATTCTATTTCTACTAGTTGGAAAAGAGTATACACATATATATAAAAATATTCACACAATTACTATTATTTTCTGTTTAGACTTCAAGATCTTAAATAATAAAGTTACTGAAATCACTGTTATTAGTCCTTTGAATTTAAGGATAACTGTCATCAGTTGACTGAGTTTCTGTATGGTTAATTATTGTTTTCAACTATTGGCTGTTTCACATGTATAGGTGGTCAGTGTCAAACAGGACACTTATCTTTCCAACTTGATACTGCTGAAACTGTCCTTTGCTGATATCAGACTTGGTAGGCCCAACAGTAGGGATGCCAATGACCAGTTGAAGTTCACTCTTTGGGGTCCTGCACTTTTGTGGGATTGCCTCGGAGGAACTGCACCGGCTTCTGATACTGGACAGTCTGGTTTGAGTTATTTCATGGAACCCTCAGACTCCAGACACTTAGACTGAAATTTTCTGGCGATCCGCTCACACGTCAGATGGATTTAGAGTCGTGGCGTTATCTGCCCTCAGTCTTGTCTCAACCTCTTGCGTTGTGTATCTCTCTCAGTTTACCGATCCGCTTTAAATACGTATAGCGCGGACGTATCGGAGAGTACCGACGTCACAGCTTAAACCTAACCTGAAAAAATCCTTCCCGAACCGTGATTTCAGCCGATCTGTGCGTCGACTGAAATTTTGCCTTTCTCATTCTCAGCATATATAATATCCATATTGTTCCATCTTATCTAGTTTTATTCAGCTGATAAAACTCTATCTTCCTATCCATGTAAATTCCCAAACTGTTATTTGTTGATTTTAATATTTAGAACAGAAGTGAGTTTACATGCTTTTAGCGTAACTGTGGGCAGCCGAAATACGCATATATCTCCGTAAATGAGAACTTCCTACCGTTCCATCTTATATGCAGTTATACACCATCCTTCCCTGTACTGAAATGTAAAATCCTTTTCATACGGATTCCCTTCGTTTTATTTTATCGTTGGCGATTTCCTCTGTCCGATACACATTTCGCTGATACGCCGCCATTTTGAAAGCGGTCACTCGATCGTAGATGGGTTTATAAATCTAACTGAACTCATTTGCAATGACTTGAAACCAATTTTGCGACAATCACACTATATTTACCATCACTATATTTACCATCACTATATTTACCATCACTATATTTACCATCACTATATTTACCATCACTATATTTACCAGCACTTAACAAAAACACAGAGTATATATCTCCCAAATAAGATAAAAAATGTATCCAGTCTAAGGAGACAAGGAACAACGCACAAGTTATTGAAGCCTTTCTTGGACTAAAAAGACTTAACATTTTACAAACACAACATTCCGCAGCAAGACATTGGAAAATATTTATCCTTAATAAATAATAAATCCATTATTATTGTATCGTATTCAAAACAATTTAAATTAAACTAATAAATTATTTCATCGAATAGCAAACTCTACGATACGTCTTTCTAACGATATTTAATCAAGTAAAAGGGACCACACACGACCAAAAAAAAAAAAAAAAACCCCAGAATGCGCGCGCACATACACATGTAAGTAGTTTTTGTTGTAGCGAAAATGGCTCAACTACAAACTTTCTCTCTTGCATGCCAAGTCGTCATAAAACCACACAAATATGGAAGCCAGTTAGGAAATGAGGTCATCAAGTTCGAGCTTGTCATACCAGATCATCAACAAATTCACGATCAATAATTTATTGGAACAAGCAACACATCTCACCCACTTTGGTCAGATCTGCTTTCATGTTTATTATTCCTTTCAGCCACGATACAGTTATTCAATAATCTCTGATATATATTTGTTTCAATATCAGATTTAAATAGATAAAATTATGACTTTCAAAACTGCATTTTCAACGTTAATGGAAGTTCATGATCAATAATTTCTGGAACAAACATCAAATGTCAAACCAATGGTTGGAACTGCTTTTGTGTGTATCATACCATTTAGGCCAGTACAGTTACTCAACAATCTCGCATAGATAATTGTTCATAAATCAGATATATAGATACAAACATAATGTTAAGACATTAATGGACGTTCACAATCAATAATTTATTAGAACAAACATCAAATCTCAACCCCAACGGTTGGAACTGCTTTTCTATGTATCATACCATTTAGCCCAGTACAGTTATTCAGCAATCTCCCATACAAATTTGTTTATAAATCATATATACAAATACAAACATAATTTTAAGACCGCACTTTCACGATCAATAATTTACTGCAACAAACAACACCTAAATCTCACCCCCATTGGTCAGATCTGCTTTAATGTTTATCATATCATTCATCCACAATACAGTTTTCAACAATCTCATATGGATATTTGTTTAAATATTAGGTATATAGATACATATCGTTATTTTAAGACCCGCGTTTTTGACATTAATTGATGAAAGTATAAACAGAATTAAAATCTAAACAGTCGACTTCTTCTTTCACCTTTCAATTTCCAAAAGAGCATTGACCTTCAAAAACTTATGCCAAGTCTGCCTGTCACGTGCCATAAGCTCAAGGTCTTTCCCTGCCTGTCACGTGCCATAAGCTCAAGGTCTTTCCCTGTCTTCTTCAAATATAAACAGTAACACGTGGGTAATTACAAGAATGGACTCAAGCTTTTTTGTTAAAAGATGTGAAATTATAGCCAGTTCAGTGGTAATGCTACACAGACAGACAGACAGACAGACAGACAGACAGACAGACAGACAGACAGACAGACAGACAGACAGACAGGTAGACAGACAGATAGATAGATAGATAGATAGATAGATAGATAGATAGATAGATAGATAGATAGATAGATAGATAGATAGATAGATAGATAGATAGATAGATAGATAGATAGATAGATAGATAGATAGATAGATAGATAGGTAGGTAGGTAGGTAGGTAGGTAGGTAGGTAGGTAGGTAGATAGATAGATAGATAGATAGATAGATAGATAGATAGATAGAGATAGATAGATAGATAGATAGATAGATAGATAGATAGATAGATAGATAGATAGATAGATAGATAGATAGATAGATAGATAGATAGATAGATAGATAGATAGATAGATAGATAGATAGATAGATAGATAGATAGATAGAATTTGAACATTATTTCTACCCATTATCGTGAACCTTTATCTAGTTATATTTTTTCGTTATCTTTTCACCAATAAAGACATTTTGATTCCTGAAATTTTCAAAGTTAATTAACCAAAAGTAGAATTATGCATAGACGTTTTCCTACGCGTTGTGAAGGACCACTACCTATTCAGCAGAGATGAAGACTTAGAAGAAATAATGGTCTATCTACGGGTTATAGTCCTTTCCCGCCACACCTGGTCAAAGACTGAATACACTTTGGTAACTGTGGTCAGGCCATCTTTAGAACAAATACCCCTACGGCAAGGTTAGCATTAAAAAAGTCAGTGCCCAGAGTTGCCTTGTATGCTAAAGATTACGTGCAATCCATTCACCTCGGTTTTCTGCCACTCTCTCGATATCTCCGCATGTGTTTCTTACTTCCTCTTCTTCGTACACTCTCAGACGTCCACTTGAATGTTCTCAAAGAAAGCAGTAGTCAGTTTGAGGCTATTTGAATCCCCGTAAAGCTTTTCCACACGTGTTTTATCTTTCGTGCAGTTCTGATATAGTGTTTTATTTCTACATGTGTACAAGTTCGCTGTTCACGTGACAATGTCATAATTTCAAGAGGTAGCTAGTTGGCTTATCTTCAATATTCAAGAGTTCTCGTCTCTTTGTGAATATTTTTTGAAGATACACAGGTCATTCTACTTTGTCTTCTCCTTGGCATTGATTTATAGGCCCCTGACAGCATCAGAGGGGAGGACCCAATATTGTCGCGTGAATCAAGATGTTGAAAGCTATACAACAACGGTGTTTCTAACGTATTCTTTTCCGCAGAATATATATTCCTCCACAAGCACTATTGGTCAACGCAACGAACATCGTGTTCTGCTACACAGCATCTCCATGATACATTGCCCGCCCAACGTGACTTGAGCTTCGAGATCTGCCACACATCCTCGAGAACATCTGCTTTGCGTCCTGGCGGAAGGCCTGGTTGAGAAAACTGTAGATTATGGGATTAATAGCATTGTTTATGAAGAAAGACTTGACGCAAAGTTTGTAGGCCAGTTCACCTACGGGGCTGAGATTTTCTTCCAGATCTTTGATGACACTTCTCATTACCATGACGGTTAGATATGGCAAAAAGCTTAGTATGTAAGCTAGTGTAACGGCGAAAAGAACAGTTGTGGTCTTTCCAACGCGTATTTGTCGCTGAGATGACCTTTTTGATGTTGGTTCTTGATTTTGATGAGATTGTATGGACTGGTGAGCATATTCAGGCTTATCCTCATCTTCGCTGTCATGGACATGGTCGTTTAAGTGATGTAGAGCAGCTGGAAGGTGGAAATTGGGCTGCAAGATTTGACTCTGGGCTTTTGGAGATACGTACACTCTGGTTTTGGCTGTTGCCGTTATTCGGATGCTGCTACAAGTGGTTGTGGTTTTGCCGCTACAAGAGATGACATTACTGCTGTAATTGCAACTATTGGTATTGTCGCTGTTTGTTGGGTCATTGCTGTTATCACCGCTGGCGATCATGTTACTTCTGTTAAGGCTGTTGTTTCTGCTGGCGCTGTAACTTGCTTCTTGCCCCATGTTGCTTGTGCTGTCAATGCTGTTGTTGAATACATTGTTCTCTCTGATGTTGTCGCTGTTATTTGTCACGTTGCTTCTGTTGCTAAGTCCATCGTCGCTACTGTCACCGTGGATTGCACTATTTTTGGCATTCGTGCTAATAGTGGCACCGTCATTTTTGTCGGAGCCGTTAAAAGCAGGAGGAACGATTTGCGGTGGCCACACGTGACTTCCTTCCGGGTCTTGCTTGTGTCTACAGAAACGTCGCAAGTTGCCGTAGAGGATGGCGGAGACTCTGGTGGTAGATGTATCTGTGCTGAAATTACTGCCATTGCTTCCGCTGCTACCACTGCTTCCGCTGCTGGCAGTGGAGTTCCCGTGACCATCTTCGTGTCCAGAAGAGATGTCAACGCTGGGTGGGTCCGGTACCTGCAGAAAGGTGCAATAGTATTTAAGTAAACATTCACTTCCCCTTTTGGTATTGTTAAACTAACGGAATAATAGTCCCGCTGCACACTCATGCATGTCGTACATGGCGACTAAGATGAGGTTGTGCATGAGGCTAGCAACCTCATCATGAAATACTAATTGCTACAGAAACCATGAGACTGATTAATGCAGGATTCCTGCAAGCTACTGTCGTGGCGCCATGCACCGTAAGGAGCACAATGGAAAATATTGATGGTGACTGTTAAAATAGGGTTGTAGTAAAACGTATATTTTTACAATAATTAGTAGCAAAAAATGGTATGAAAGGTCCGTTATACAAAATAATAATACAATAGAAAGACACGACGTATTGGGAAATAAATCTTCATTAGCTACAACGACAAGCAAACTGAACAATGAATCCTTGCTATTGCGGGGGTTAGGTTTCTTGAAAACCACGTGAATACGGAAATCCGCGAATACAGAACCATTGATCCTATGGGGAAAAAAGGACAGTAGGTTCCGGCGGGATCCTGTTCACCATACACTTTTGCTACCGTCCATCATAAACTCATCATTTCGTTGATTCTTCTTGTAAAAATCAGCTTATTTATTATACTTCGCATTTTATACACTATTTTCTTTGTAATAGCACAGTATGTGCAATCTTTTGTTGTACCACTACTCACTCATTCACTCACATTGTCACTACTCATTCACACATCCATACGCAAACATACACACACACACTATTACAAAATCCATGGAAAACAAATATTGAAAACATTTACACCGAACATTTAAAATTAAAAAATACAGAAAATTACATTAACATTGAAAACATGAAAAGAAAACATTTAAAATTAAGAATGAAAGAACCTCATCTACAACGCTGCGAGGTAGGCGTCTAATATTTTTTGCCTACTACGCATGTCCGCGAATACTCGCGAGGTGTCTGCGAATACTCGCGAGGTGTCCGCGAATACTCGCGAGGTGTCCGCGAATGGCAAAAAATGAGTTACACTTTATCTCGCTTGAATGAGTGAGTCCGCGTACACGGAACATGCGAATAGCGAGGATTGACTGTAAATATAAACAAAAACTAACGTGAAAAGAGATGATACAAACATGAGCACATAAAACTGTTACTTACACAAATACAAAATAAAACAGAAAACAAAATATAAAAGACATATAACGTTATAAGAAGAGCTGAATTTAAAATATGTTGTGGCCATGGATTATGAAATTAGAGAGGCTAGTTCTGTCTGTTGCTAATCGTGTTAATAGATACGACCAAGCTGTTATCACTGACATTTTTTTTTTTTTTTTTTTTTCTTAACCAGCGGCACTTTGGCTTTCAGCCCTTCGGCCCAATGACATATCATTGCGAGGCTGGGGAACCTGAGGACTTTCCTTCCAACCCGGTCAGGAGCTTCGCTCCTTCCCATCCACAGAGGGTTTATCACAGGAGCCGTTCAGGCTATTCAGTCAAATTTCCGGCCGTAAACATTTCTTCAAACGCCGACGCCCGGGTTTGAACCATGAACACCTGGTCGCCAGTACAACGCCGAAGCCATTACACCAGCATCAAAGTAATAGCTATCCGCTCATGCAATTCTGATGATAGAAACCTCTTTATTGTTGTGTGTGTCGAGAACCGTTTCATAATTCAGGTGAGTTGTCATTTCCCATTGACAACTCTCAGTAATATCTTTGGCGGCGCCTTGCTATGAATGTTCATGTTTTGTTTTGTTTGTCTGTTTATTTTCCTGTTCGTAGTAAGCTCACGTGCAAATATCTTTAGTTCCTCTTGTTTACACTCTTTCTTTTCATACTAGTAGTCAGTTCGCTGAACTCCTTTTCTTAAATCTACGATAAGCATGTTTTTTAGTTACATTTCAATATATTTTTGGTGTTATAATTCAAGATCGATAACTCTTCCCTTGGTTTAGTTAGTTGTTATTTAAGTTTCTTTTTTATTATGTATTTATTTATAAATCTGTTTCTCTTGCTTGTCTATTCCCTTCTCTTCTTTCCTTTAGTCCACCTATACTTTTGTTAACTTTCTCTTATTCGTGTTAGCTCATGCTTTTATTAGTTTCCCTTCTCTTCTTTCCTTTAGTCCACCTATACCTTTGTTAACTTTCTCTTATTCGTGTTAGCTCATGCTTGTATTAGTTTACCTTCTCTTCCTAGCGTTGGTTTATGTTTATATTTGTATACCTTCTCTGCTTCACTTTAGTACATGTTTATATTTGTTTACCTTCTCTTTTCTACTTTAGTACATTTCTATATTTGTTTACCTTTTCTTGAATACTTTAGTACATGTCTATATATGCTTACCTTCTCTTATACACTTTAGTCCACGTTTATATTTGTTTACCAGGGGACACTGCGCTTTTTTAAGTGTCGACGGGAGAGGGCTATTCCGAAATTTACCTAGGTTGAAAGTTCTTCTCCAACCTCTCCGTCATTTAGAGATCTACCAAATGATCCCCTGGAATCTACCGGCAGAGCCAGATCGAATTTTATGTGAAAGTAGAGAACAAAAACGAAAATATAATAAAATTAGTTGAGAAGATTGTGGGCAGATAATACTAATTTTTTTATTCCTTGGTTGATTAATACTGATTACCTCCCCAGAACCATGGCAGTTAAATCAGCAATTTCCTTTCATTTGTAACCGAATTCTTCCGCTGTTTTTATTAACCTCATCTTCGTTATTTCTGCGTATCTGTTCGCTAACGAAGACAAATGTATCGACACGTTTAGCTGGTTTCATGTTAACGTTTGTTTTATTTTCCTCTCATGAGTTCATCACTGTCGTGCTGTGTTTGTTTGTTGTTTTTTCTTGTGTTTTTCAAACATTCAATCTCAACGGAAGGTAACACAGGGGCTGTGCGGGTCTACTTTAGAAACAGCTCTCTAAAGATCTGCCTTGCATCTGTTTTCATGTTTCAGAGTGCAGTTCGATCGCTGTTTACGCGGTCTTGACTTACACGGATTGAGCTTATGCTGTTGGTTGACAAATTTATTTTTAAAATTATCATCTACAAATTATTGTAAGCATTTTCGTGACTTTTTTTTTTTTTTTTACATAAATGCACGAAAGATTAGTAATTAAAATTATATGTAAGAATGTAAGATAAAGCGAAGTAAATAAACAAAATGTACAGAAATATTTTTTTAATGAAGATGGAACGCATTATGTACTTTGCAACTATGCAGATGTGACTGTTTTTTGTGTATTCAGTTTCGAATGCTTGCCCTCAACATGCCGTCAAGTTGCCATATTGGCGTTATATCGTTGCGATGGTGGTAGAAAAACTCTGGGGCTTCTTCTTTGTACACTCTCTAGCTTACCAGAAGTGCCATGTATCATTGTTTTATAACAATTTACTGAATAGATCTTAGTTATGTGTTTTCTGTTTCTATTGTGCTGTTCAGCTTCTGTTCGAGTAGGCAAGATTGTAAAATGTTCCATTTCAACGAAGTAATTCACAACTTCGACTCTCACAATCTTCAATTAGCGTGTATTCACTGTGCTATTAACACATTTTTCCTTTAAAATGTAGAAATGCGGGGAGGAGAAGGAACTTAATAGGGGTACCATCCTATTTTAACTATATGTGTGTTTTTAGTTACTTTACGCGGTATTCTCAGATCCTAACCTTGTTGTTCGTCCATCACAAGTGATGAAGACCACTCTGTTCATCCAATTATTAGGATGTTAGGATAGTCTATGAGTACGAAGGTGACTGATGAGCCCAATGAGTGGATGAAAGAGTGACTTGCGCAGTGATTTGGTTTAAAGTGAGGAAGAGTTGCGCAATTCGTCGACCTCACTCTCTCGCCTGGGTCCATCTTAATCCAGTGGCAAGACAAGTCAAGACGACTGGAGATGAAGTCAGGTGCAGTGGATGACCATGGCTTTCTACGTGCCTCGCCATGCTCCTTACGCTCCACAGCGCGTTGCTGGTAATCGCCGTCATGCCCGTTGAACCAACAGGTGGTTTCTTCCGCGCAGTCTACCGAATCCAGTCTTCGCATGCATGGGTAGGCGTAAGACGCGATAGAACTGTATTTGGAATTCAGAATAAGTGCAGCTATACGTAACTGCCTTGTGATGCTATAAACAGGTTTCCTCATTATATGTCCTATTCACCACTAGCGTCTTCTCATCTCCTGTTCCACTGGCTTCTTCAACGTTTTATTATCATCATCATCATCATTATTATCATCATCATCATCCTTCGGCTCCCTCAGGAGTATAGACCTTCAACAAAACGTATGCCAAGTCTTCTTGTCCTGTGCCATCAATTCCAGGGAGTTCCATGTCTTCTTCATCTCTTTCATTTCTCTCACCACTTCTCTTCTCCGTGTGTTTTCTTGTCTCCCTCTTCTTCTCTTACCCTGGGTGTTTCCAGAATAAGGACTGTCTTGTAATGCTACCAAACGGTTTCTTCAGTTGGTGCCTGATCAATCAGCAGCGTCTTCTCATATTTTGTTCCACTGGCACTTGTCTGTTTCTTGTCATCAGTTCCACATTGGTGACGTTCTCATACGAGTTCAAATCTACTTAAGGCAAGCACCCATTTGTGAAAGTCTGTAACTTCTTACTCAACGTTTACTGACAACATATTTATTTTTCCTTTCTAAAAAAGATGTACTCACATGTGCCTTCCTTGACCCGGATCTTTTCAAGCCTTTAGGCGTAGCAGGAGGCGAGTTCACTGACCCCGAGATGAATTTTTTCCTCCGCAGAATCGTCAAGCCGATTTTGGAGTATAAGACAGCGAAGAAGATGACAGTTATGCCAAACAGTGAGAAGAGAAATACGTAATAGATGGTCGGGTAGATTGTACGCCTCATGGAGTCGTCGGTTGAACAGTCAGTTCCTTTCACAATATTGCCACCGAGCCGTCTCGTCACAGTCTTCCTGCAAAATTGTGTCAGAATAGTTATTTCACATGGATTATGTCGAAGACAATGAACATTACATGAAGAAGTTTAATAAATAAAATAGACTGACATATTTATTTCTGCAAGATTATGTTCTTGAGCAAATTATAGTTGTACAAAAGAATTAATATCCCTTTTTTCTATCCTTAATGGAGCACAGTGCTACCAATGCAGATGGCTCCCATAGTAGAAAGCTTGCCCCAAATGGCTCCCATAGTAGAAAGCTTGCCCCAAATGGCTCCTTGCAGTGTCATTCTCTAATAGGCGATCATGAATTGCCCTCAGTATTTCTCTCATCCATGTCCAATGCACCTGGGAGCTGTGCCGCGTACCTGCATGACCAGGACAGTATTCTTTCTTTCTCTCCTGTTATGATACGCCCGGTGGGAGCTGTGGTCTTATTTTGCCATTGTCTCCCATTTTGGCATTCCTGGTGGTAGCTGTTGCCGTAGTCTTAGCTTTGCCTCTTTTTATGACATTCCTGGTGGAAATTGTGGACTTATTATTTCATTGTCTCCTTTTATTACACCTGATAATAGCTCTAGACGTAATCTTTTCTTTGTCTCCTTAGAAACCTCAGGAAACCACATGAGATGTATAATAATATTTCACGTGATACCGAGGCTAATACCAATGATAAAACCAATTAAACAGAAAGGAAACAGCATAAGCAAAAATAAAACACAACACCTACAGGTACGCTGTTAGCTATCGACATCCTTGAACTTAGATTTATACAGACAACAGTCGCCATTTATAAGTGCTGAAAAAAAATGATGAACGGGTGCGTACTGATGCAAATCAAACCAGATAAGCCGGCAATAAAGAATTTGACAGATTGGCAAAGGAAGATGGAAAGCTACCTCAGCGTGATGCAAGCATCACTTTCGAGGAGGCAAAGAGTTTTATTAGAATCAGATACAGAAATAAATTGGAAGCAGAGCATCCAAGTCACACACAAAATGATGCATACTACCAGCACGACAGAAGAGAACAAGTGGTAATCTTCAGACTGCACAGGCCACAACAGATTGGGATATCATCTATTCAACAAGCTAAAGATAGGAACTTCCAATGAGTGTAACTGTCGCACTGATAAAATGACTGCTGAACATCTACTTCAAAGATGCCCAACATATGTGGAACAGAGAAAGCGCATATGGCTGACACCAGTACCATGCGTGAAAAAGCTCTATGGAGATGATAAATAGCCTCAAAATGACTACTACTTTCTTTGAAAAATTCAAGTAGGCGTCTGAGTGTAAGAAGAAGACCAAATCAAATGTGGTCTCCACTTTGAATGTTCGAACGTGTGATGCCATGGATCAAACAAAATTTGATGTCTTTTGTTCTGATGATACATTTCAAGTGCTCAATTCTAGTTCATTTTTTTAAGCCAGCTTCTCACGTGTAAGGCCATTCTAACTTTCCTTTCTTTATTCTTGTTTTTTGTCACTGGCGAAGACCGGGTGGTCATAATGTAGGTTATATCTTTGTGCTGTATCCCAGTGAGACGTACCATCCCTCTTTCCGTTAACTACTCCTTCTAACTTTTCAAACGATATTTGCTATGTTTTTCGAAACGTTGAAAATTATTTAATTGTCTAATATTGATTGCTATCTATCTATCTATCTATCTATCTATCTATCTATCTATCTATCTATCTATCTATCTATCTATCTATCTATCTATCTATCTATCTATCTATCTATCTATCTATCTATCTATCTATCTATCTATCTATCTATCTATCTATCTATCTATCTATCTATCTATCTATCTATATATATATCTATCTATCTATCTATCTATCTATCTACTTAACTACCTACCTACCCATCAACCCACCCACATACCTGCCTGCTTGTCTACCTACCTACCTACCTACCTACGTATATATATATATATATATATATATATATATATATATATATATATATATATATATATATATATATATATGTCTATCTATCTGTCTATCTGTCTGTCTGTCTGCTGTCTATCTATCTATACTTCTGAATTATTTTGAGTCTTAATTGTATACTTGTGTGATTTCTGATGAAACAGAGACCTACCAATAATTGCAAGCAAACACACACACACACACACACAATTACAATACACGTCATCCTTTTTCCTCTCGCTCCACATGGAGTATAGAGACACCACTATAACTGGCCCGCTTGTAAGAATCCTGCACAAAACATTCGCATGTCCATGCAGTCGTGGTTTCTATAACAATTTCTTTTACATGATGAGGTTAAAACACACACACACAACACTAATTGTATCCTCCAATACCATAATTCCCGCCATAAGGTACTTCGGTCGGTCGGTCTGTCACACTTTGCACACCGTCATTTGAGCACTTTTTCTATTTTCGAGAGAGTGCATTAACTTTCGAGCACAGCTAAGGGGGTGCAACTGTGGTTGAAAGTTAGACAATAATTGTATTGTTTCCCCTTATATGTACTCTCGCGAAAATAGCAAAGTGTGACGGTGTGCATTAAATCAACAGACAATCAAGACACTCTTATGTCCAGTTTCATTCGGGAAACGGATTTAACTCATCATTTTTCTTAAAAATAACCTTAAAATGTAAGTTTTTAAATTGTCTCTTCAAGACACAATTTTAATTTAAAGTACGGTATTGCAGACTTATTATTATGGATCAAAATTATAAGATGGCTAAAAGGTAGAGACGATCACGTCATTCACAGCGAGCAAGCGAGACTATAGAAGAAGCAGCAACGTAATACGTGTACCAGAAACAACACACTATAATTAAAAACCTGCCAATTTTGGCGGGTTGTTGCTAGTTATATACTAACCTTCCAAAGAGCAGAAACGTCGGCCAGGAGCAGATGAATCCTAATATTACTGCACCAACACACAGAAATTTGGCTTTGTTCGCAGTAAACTGGCGTCCAAGCTGGCAAATGCGATAATAACGGTCAAACGCAACCTACGAGGAACGAAATAGAATTAAGAATACACGTAATAGCAACACGTATATATGCAAGCATTATGAAGAATTCATGTCGCATTTCTGAGCACGTGAAAAGCGTTTAACTTACAAACAAAGACGTCTACTACAAGTAGACAGCTAATTAGACAGCTAAAATATGTTAGCCTTGTAAAAAGACATAACATCTTACTGAATAACATAATAGAAGGCAGAGTTGAAATCAAACGTGCAAGAGGAAGACAGCGCTATAAGTGGGAAGATAACATCAAGAGATGGACAGGAAAGACTTTATCATAGTGCACCATCAAGACAAGAGACAGAAGACGTTAGAGAACTATTACAGGCGGCCTTCATTGTGGATATGGCAGCTGATGATGATGACTACAAGTGGAGTATACTGGAACCTGCATAAGAACAGTTTTTTTTTCCCTGATATAACCAGGAACCAGACCACCAGTACCATTCCTGGAAAAAAACTCTATGAAGGTACCAACAGCCTCAAGCTGACCACTGCTGTCTTTTAACATATTCAGGTTGACGTCTGAGAGTGTACGCAGAAGAAGAAGTAGTACAACGTGTGTGTGTATGAAAAATGAGAGATACGATGAGAAGGGAGTTCCAGTTGCCGGTTATTAAAATATTTATTCTATCATGGCGTCGTCCTGGGTATCGTCCTTGTCCACCATATTATCATCATCATCATCATCATCATCATCATCATCATCATCATCATCATCATCATCATTCTCAATCCTCATCACCATCATCTTCATCATTATTTTTCTGTGCCTAACTACCGTGTCTGTGCCTAACTACTGTGTCTATGCCTAACTACCGTGTCTGTCCGTCGGTCTCCCCTCTATCATCAACATCATTTTTCTTTTCGCTCCCTATGGAGCATAAAGCTACTACCACTGTGCTTGGCCCGCTTGCAAGAAGTCTGCATAAAGCATTCACATACTCTTGTAGCGTTGGTTGATTTTTTTGTTGTTGTAGCAAGCTGCTTCATATATTGAAGTTTCTAGCCTCAGGCACAACTTTATATGAGTCGCCTTGTACGACATGCTTGAAGGAATAGTCCTGTTTTATTTTTATTTTTTTTTTGCTCATCGGGAACGCACAGGAGGTACACGTGCCTGTTCACTCTATGTTCTTGTTATTTGTTCGGCTTTATTATGAAGAACATCAACATAAGAAAATTCTACCGGAGGCACAGAAACTATAAACACACCTGCCTTAACACTACAGGTACAGTAGAAGTCCATGTTACCTGAATGAGGATGGTACTGCTAGCAATGATAGTGCTTGAGTGAGTAAACCGCAGAACTTTGCATGCCCAGGGTGACTCGAACGTGTAAGGCAGCAGAAGGTCAGCGATCTCTGTGGGTAGTCCAACTACGCAGGTCATGAGGTCAAGAGCAGCCAACGCCAGGATAAAGTAATGTGACGACACTCTGGTCTTTCTTCTCACGTAGACCAGGCATACCTGGAAGGTGGAATTAGTTTGTATTCAGTGTTTTCAGGTAACCATAATCCCGACACAGAGAGAGAGAGAGAGAGAGAGAGAGAGAGAGAGAGAGAGAGAGAGAGAGAGAGAGAGAGAGAGAGAGAGAGAGAGAGAGAAATAGGTAGATTACATAGAAAGCGGTGTTCATTCAGGAAAACAACCATGACAAAAAATGACTGCGCATTGAAAAAGTAACTTCAAACTTCTCTAGAAATTCGTTTGGACGCAAGATCATATTTAACGGAACGGAGAATATCCCACTGCGTCCTATCAGGTGTGTCCAAAAAATACAACTAAGAAGGGCAGGGCTTTGGACCAGACAATACATTCTGTAAAAAATTTCGTTTTTTTCACGAGACCAGACCTACTTCATCCCATGTAATTTCTAAGGATCTTTGACGAGAATAAGAAAGGGGTTAACATTCGCATGCATATCGTACGAAGAGACTAATAAGAGGTTGTTCATGAGGCTGCAACCTTGTTGTGTAAAACTAATTGCTACAGACACCACCCCTGCAAGAGCCAGGTGAGCTTTTTACGCTGGATTCCTACAGTATTTTTTTAGTTATTTTGGCCGATGTTGGGCGAAATCTAGGTGATGTTTTTTAACTAATGATAGAAAATGACACCTAGACGGGACCCCAAAAAAAAAACCTTGATCTAAGTGACTCCACCTAGGAGTGGCAACGCTGCTATGAACTCGGGGGAAAAGTAATTTTAGTCCTTGGGATACTTGCTTTTAAATGCTGGCGGGAGAGATCTCATTCTTTATCTTTCACCCTCCTCACCTTTTTCACCTAGAGATCTACCATGTCGCCTCCTATGATTTACCGGAAGATCGGAGTCTACCTTATGCCCGCCCCTGACCTCTGGAGGTTTATGCTAATGTTAATGGTTATGTGAATGTCAATGCGTGCATCGGCATGTTTGTGTTTGTTATGTGAAGCAGGGCTGTGGAGTCGCAGTCGTGGAGTCGGTCGTTATTAGTGGGGTCGTAGTAGCTAAAAATGTCCGGACTCCGACTACGAATCTTATGCCATATGACTAGTGAAATATAGAACATACCGCAGCGTTCCCAATAGTACCAATAACAATCAGAACGGCCAGGAAGATCGTTACAGGTAAATACAGCCTGGCTTTGACATCATTCAGACACAACAGACGTGCAAATGTTGTATTATGCACCAGACAATTTAATTCCTCTAATGTTGGCTTCATTCTCAGACAGTTTCAACTTTTAAAATCCAAGAAATGATTCCGAACAAAGAGCTGCAATACTGATCATCAGAAACTGTATCTCTGTTGTCAAACTTAAGCGTTCAGCTAGCAGTGCGCGTTATTTTGAAGGCTGGAATTAAATTTCATAGCGCAGATCAGACACTTACTATCCGTTTGGAAGAATTAATAATTTTTTGTCGATGAACCAGGCGAGTTAATATATACGGCGCAGTCAAAATTTGTGGAATCTTGTGGCAAAATGAGCCAGTTATGTCACAATTGAATTATTCAGTGAAACAGATAAAATGTATTAATATCCTTAGGAAAGTTAGCAAAATTTGTAAACAATATTAACACAGTGCTTTCGTTTAAAAAGGTTATTGTAAATATGATATTATTATTTATGAAGATTGCAAACCGTGTTAAACTGAGCGTGTCCGAAAATTCAAACACTCAACTTGGTTTATGAAGCATCAAAATGTTGTGCTCGCTAACTCAACAGACGTGACGCAACAATCATTGAGAGGTGGCGTTGACACAGATTTATAGACCTGTGCGCGCGACAGAAACTCTAAGACTATTGGTCACACTTGGATAAAAGGAAATGTCATGTCAACTATATCGCACTCCTTAGTTGTGGCTCCAGGGGCGTAGTTGTAATTACATTTTAGGGATGAGGGTATCACGAACGCCCTGGGTAGTTTTGTCAAACATACTTTGGTGTTGAAAGCTCCCCCAAGAAGTATAGGCTTTTTGAAAAAACGTGTTCCAAATCTTCCTGACCTGTACCATCCGTTCTAGGTCTGTCGATGTCTTCCTCATCCCTGTTATGTATGTCACCAATTCTCTTCTCCGTGTGTTGTTTGGTCTTACTCTGCGTCTTTTACCCTGGAAGTTCCAGAACTAGACCTGTTTTGTAATGCTACCAGCAAATGTCAACAATACGTGTCCGATCCATCTCCAGTGTCTTCATCTGATCTTGTGTTCCACTGGAGCGTGTCTGGTTCTTGTCATCAGTTCCATATGGGTGATTTTTTTCATTGTATTGGCCGACTGCATGCAGGCGAAAGTCAAAGTCAGGTTGCCAGGCATCTAAACGTGCATCAGAGTACCATCAGTCGACTTTGGCACCGGTTCCAAGCCACTGACTCAGTTGAAGACCGGCATCGCAGTGGACGACCCAGAGTGACAACAGCAGCGGAGGATCGCTTTATTCGGCTTCGTCACCTCAGAGACAGGTTTACAACAGCTTCCTCAACTGCCCAGTCATTGCCTGCAGGACGTCATGTGTCTGATCAAACTGTCCGGAACAGACTGCATGACGCTGGACTTTGGGCACAACGACCTCACCGAGGACCTGTCCTTACGCGCCGCCAACGCCAAAATCGACTTCTTTGGGCAAACCAGCATCGTCCCTGGGCAGCTGACAATCAATGGAGACGTGTCTGGTTTAGTGACGAATCTTTCTTTTTGTTGCAGCGTCATGATAGACGGCGTAGGGTCTACCGTAGGCGAAATGAACGTTTTGCCCAAAATTGCGTTGATGAAGCTCCGCCGCACGGTGGTGGAGGTGCAATGGTGTGGGGAATAATCAGTTACAACGGAAGGAGTCAATTGGTGCACATTGAAGGAGGCTTGAATGCGCAACGATACGTCAATGAAATTCTTCGACCCCATGTCCTTCCACTTTTGGCTGCCCAAAGGTCTGTGTTTCAACAGGACAACGCCAGACCCCATTGTGCACGGTTGACCACGCAGTTCCTGACTGCCAACAACATTCTCACCCTTCCCTGGCCATCTTTGTCTCCAGACATGAGTCCGATTGAGCACCTGTGGGATGAGCTTCATAGACGTGTTTGTCGCCGAGACGTTGCTCCAGCCAATCGTCGTGATCTGGTCCAGGCACTCCAGGAAGAGTGGGCAGCCATCCCACAGGCCCACATCAGACGTCTATTCGCATCAATGCCCAGGAGATGCCTGTCGCTGATCAATGCAAGAGGAGGCCACACACCATACTAACGGGAAAGCCCGTACGCCAAAAAACTCGCGTGACCCAGATGCAGAACAACTATGTCAATTGATAGGTTGAACCCTAAGGTATTCTTGTGTGCAATTTGAACAATTAACTCATTAAATTAAAAAAGTTATTGAATGTCAAAATTATGGCTATGTGTGTGCCTTCAGTAGCTATGCGTTTCTTTTTTTTTTTTGAACAGTATATATTATACCATATATTATATATATATATATATATATATATATATATATATATATATATATATATATATATATATATATTTCTTATATATATATATATATATATATATATATATATATATATATATATATATATATACATACATGTTTGTGGTGTGTGAGTTGAATAAGCATTGTATATCAGCAGCACCATTTCCATTGTAGCTCCTTACGAAGCATGGGGCTCACCTCAACGTTGAAATTTCCCATTTTCAGAGCCGGTTTGTGAGGTGGAATGTGCGGTGGATTGAGAAAGTTTACGAACTCCACATAGTACTTTACTGGGCAATTCTTGCTGGTCACAATATTCTTATTTACTTAGTCATCCCTCTTCTACCGTGAGGTGTAGATGTTTGGAGGAGGGAGCGCCATACTATCCTATCGGTTGTCTTCCTTCTAGCCTGGTTGCAGTCTAGTCCTAGATCCTTCAGAGATTGTCTAATGTTGTCCTCCCAACAGACTCTAAGTCATCCTGGAGGTTTGGATCCCTGGCTCTTTCACATAATTGTCGTGGAAGCCAATCTTCTTCCATTCTGCTGGCATGGCCAAACAATTTTGTCACATGAAAACTGACGTAGGAGACAATCATTGATTTCAGCATCAGTATCGTTTCTGTGAATCCAAATGGCCCGCTCGTACATCTCTGACTTTGTTCAGCCGTGAAAAATCAGGACAATCATTGGTTATCAATGTTGCACAAGAGTGACATATATGTCTCATGTAATCTCTTATATGTGGACTGCACCATTCTTTTCGGGCATTCTGCTGTCATGGATTTTTCAATGTAATATTGTAAATTTACCAGCAGATGTATCTCCTGCTATTCATGTTCAGCCACTCTTATGCGAATCATACGATTAAGCAAATAGGCAAATAGGCAATGGGATTAACTGTACTACATTACGTTCTGTCATATTAAGCGCCTGAATTAAAATAATCATCATGACACGAATTGTTCAAGAACCGTGTTTACGTGTAGATATGTTAGTGAACACGTTTAGGCGAGCGATTTGCATAACTAGAGGTGTGTTTTTAGTGTGTGATTAAGTCTATGTGTTTTAAGTGTGTAGTTAATGTGTTTATGAAAGTTAAAGAGCAAGAACGACACTATCAAAGTAAATTCTAGAAAACTTACATTCCTTACTGTAACCTCAAATTTTAGTATAAAGGTACGCCCCTGATTTCTTACTACTTTAAGTATATTATTCAATTAACCATAGAACTGTAGATGTTATTAGATCACCAATAGGCTATTCAAGTGCTCTAGACCTTGACTCCGCCCTTCCATGCTCACGTGCCGTTCTGCGAACACGTTCTCGTGTAGACGTTGAATAGTGCATGTATAAACATCTGGGGACTGCAGGCTTAATATCGAAATGCAGAACGGCCGAGTCTTCTTTCGGAACTATCGTTGCACGTGTGTTTCATCATCATCATCATTATCCTCATCATCAACATTTAGACTTGAACGTGGCTTTTATGGTTGTTTTTGCCATTTCTTAAGTTGTCCCTATATCGTTTTGTTGTAACGTTCCTACTTTATTAGGAAGTCTGTCTGCATTCTCGCTGCCTGGAATGTTGCAATGATAAGATGACTTAACATAAGATGACTTAACATAAGATGACTTAACATAAGATGACTTTTCATGTTTCTTCTGTGTTGGTCATATTTCTTGAAGGCCAGTAGAAAATACTTGATGATATTTTCTTCCTCGTTTTGTTGACATATGGGGCTGGCATTAAAAAACTTTGTTACTAGCCTTATGATCTTTTTAAAATGACAAAAAATACGTGGTACTTACTTCATCAATCATTTGTGAAGACATTCTGAAAGCGAATTGTTTTTTAAAAATAGTTTAAGGGGGTACGTTTGTTTAAGGAAAGAGAATCAACTGGTACAGCGGTTAGGGTGTTTGCTTCTTGAGAGAAAAGTTACCGGGTTTGAACGCCACGCCCCCGTCTTCTTCTTCTTATTGGATGCTTAGCCTTGACCGACAAAGCAATCACGCCTAGTGGCGTCTTTTAGGGCAGCAACAAACTGTCTCACTTTGCTCTGTCGGTGACCATTCTTCGCGCAACTCTGGTTCATACTTTGCACCTTGACATCCACGGTTCTCCGCAAGGTTGTTTTTTGGTCTACCTCTTTTTTTTACTTGTTTTCTGGGTTCCACAGCATAGCAGTTCTTGTGATGGCATCGTGGTATCTTCTCAGGACATGACCAACCCAGTTTTAGGGTCTGTTCGAAGCATGGTAGCACCACGCTTCAGTTTACCCAGTTGTAAATGGGTACCCGACTCTGCTCTTGAGTTAGGGAAGACAAAGCTAATGAAGAAGGGAACTGGTCCCCCACTTTATAGTGCTTGACCTAGTATAGTGAAGTCTTTAACAATTCACTCTCCCACGGCAGAATCTGCTACAGGGTCCTTCTATTTAAGGAAAATAAACTTTTCTGGTGTCTTTCTTTCTTTTTTATTCTAGGGAGTCGGAGTGGTTAAGAGGTATGGCATTCTAAAAGGTACTGGGTTCGCTCCCTGTATGGGGAATATAATCGATGGAAATTTGTTTTCAGAATCCGTGGTACCCTAATGATGCCATATTACCCCTGATCTCCTGGGTAGTGAGATCGGATGCTTAGCCTTCTCGAATAAATAAAAGGCGAAAAAATATGAGGTCCCGTGCTCATGTTGCGCACGATAAAAATCCTTCACAATTGGAAATCGTAAAGAGTAGGCCACACGGCCGATTCCCTGGCAAAATTTAAAAATTAGGAAAGCCACTCAAAAATATGAATAGAATATATGATTCCTGTATACATTCATTGTGATCCTCGCCGGTGCTACAGAGTTCACGCACTGTGCTGAGATCCTCCTTGTGCCATCTAAAGGAGGAGATCCGAGCACTGATAGAATGGTCCGTGTGTAACGAAGATGGTCCTTCAAAACAAACCAAATCTTTTTCTGTATCATCTTCTACATCTTTTTTCCTGTTATCACAATGCGTTATGACTTTCTTCTTCAGGTATCACATTCATTAAAAGTGGACTGCCCTTCATGTCTTTGTTTGTTTGTTTTTGATAATTGTAATAATCATCCTTAGCAGATAGGCGTGTAAAAAGTTAATTGTTTTGGCTGCCTTGTAGGTTATTGATAGGTCTTCTGTAGAATTTCTTTGCAGTGACCCTCAGTCGTTCTCTTATTTATTTGTTAAGTGTCCTTTATTTGCATTCGTCTGACAGATTATACTCCAAGAACGTGGTGGAGATGATTCAATTCCCAGCGGAGGCAGTGCGGGGGAAAAGGCAGGAGGATGACACAAGTGGGCCCGCCTCCGTGGAGTATCAAGAATATAAAAGGGTCGAAATGCTTGTCTGACAAGGGGCATCCTTTCTGATGGTTAGATTACCTTCTGCGGTAGTGCTCTGTATAGAGCTTTACATTACTTCATTTTCAGTAATGCTGATTTTGTTTGTATTATTCTGTTCTCGATTAAAACAAAATATTCACCTTTTCCTAGCTATGGAAGTTTGTATCAGATCTCTTTAGGAATTTGCACCGACTTCGGTTAAATGTTGAAGCACCAACTTCAGTCAAAAAGTTGAAGCACCATCCTCGCGCTCAAACACCGTGAGTCATAAACTTGGAACTGGATTTCACAGCTCTCTTAAGTTCCACCTCTTCTGTCAGTTCAACAAGCCATAACATTCCACTTCGGCTGATTGCTCTGTCGTCAGCAGAGTGCAATCTCAGGCCATCGATAAGAGCTCATACACATCGTGAGTCCAGTCCTGGACCAAGTGATGGGTCAAGTGATTCAAGAACTCGCTGACCATGCCCTGAACGACTGCACGTAGAAAGCTTTTCTGATGGGATTGGACAACATCGGTCACATATTAGCATACGATAACGTGGGAAATAGACTTTAGCTGTACCTCCATGGAATGTAAATAGTTCCTTTAATGCTAGTAACTATTCTAAGTGGCATTTAGTAGGTACTTTTGATCTTAAACCGCGGAGACTTTATCAGCACTTATTGTTTGTAAATACTTTTTTCTCGCTTATGGGAGTTGATCACTTAAAAAGTGTAACGCTACTGAAGTAAAGTGCTATCTATCTATCTATCTATCTATCTATCTATCTATCTATCTATCTATCTATCTATCTATCTATCTATCTATCTATCTATCTATCTATCTATCTATCTATCTATCTATCTATCTATCTATCTATCTATCTATCTATCTATCTATCTATCTATCTATCTATCTATCTATCTATCTATCTATCTATCTATCTATCTATCTATCTATCTATCTATCTATCTATCTATCTTATCTATCTATCTATCTATCTATCTATCTATCTATCTATCTATCTATCTATCTATCTATCTATCTATCTATCTATCTATCTATCTTTCTTTCTTTCTTTCTTCCTATTTGTCTGTCTGAATGCCTATCAGTATACAAATATCTATCTATATATCTACCTATCTGTCTATCTATCATAAATATGCTCATTCTGTGTGACGGCTTCTACTAGTAATTTGATTATTAAATGAACGCCCCTAGTCACTCCCAGAACTCTATTCCAACAACCAAATTGATACCGCTAGCGGTTTGCACCAACCTCTGGCGATAAGACTGCTGACGTAAATAAAACCGATAACCATAAAAACCACGCCACTTACATTATCTAAACTACGATATAATAAAACTACGCCGTTTAAGACATGTTTGTTACCAAAATTAGATCCGTTCGTAAACAACTTTACCAGTTAATCTTCGACATCTTTGTTGTCCATAAGGGTTACAGATTAATCAACTTCTAATCTGTGAGTAGAGTATATGTATAAACTAGCGAGTAACCAGTGAGTAGAGAATATGTATAAACTAGCGAGTAACCAGTGAGTAGAGAATATGTATAAACTAGCGAGTAACCAGTGAGTAGAGAATATGTATAAACTAGCGAGTAACCAGTGAGTAGAGCATGTGTTTAAACTAGCGAGTAACCAGTGAGTAGAGAATATGTATAAACTAGCGAGTAACCAGTGAGTAGAGAATATGTATAAATTAGGGAGTAACCAGTGAGTAGAGCATATGTTTTCTTCTTCTTCTTCTTCTTCGTTCCCCCTCAGATGTCAACTTGAATATCCAATGCATGCCAAACTCCATAGTTTGACAAAGAAAAGGCTGAAAAGAACCAGCTTCATAAACATCTCCAAACATCTGCATCGATGCCATGAAGACCTCCTCCCAAACCAACCTACTGAGATTGAAATGTTAATTGATTATGAGGAGCCAGACGACTGCCATGGAAATATATCTATCTTCACAGAAGTCCCTGAAATAAAAAAGAAAGGCCACCAGACCCCTCAACAACTAAAATCTTTGGCTCAAGAAATGATTGAAGAAAAGTACAACCCGAAGGAGTGGACACACGCATACACAGATGGATCCGCTGAGGGGGTAGTAAAGAACGGTGGTGGGGGAATTTTTATAAGATTCCTAAATGGAAAGATCATCCGAAAGGCCTTCCCAACTGGAAAGATCTCCTCCAACTTCAGGGCAGAAGCTATGGCACTACTGCAAGCCCTGAAAATCTTCACCAGACCCGAACAACAACCACCAGCTAAGATAGTAATCTTCACCGACTGCAGATCATTACTGGAATCAATACAAAACACCAGAAATGATAACATGATGAATGAGATCAGATCAGAGCTTAACATCATCAAAAGGTCATCAACCATTGCCCTTCAATGGTTACCCTCCCATTGTGGAATTGCTGGTAATGAGAAAGCAGATGCTCTATCAAGAAGTGGCAGTAAAATGGAACAATACAGCCATCCATTGCCGTATCGGGAAGCAAACACCATCATCCACAACAAGTACAAAAACTAGTGGAAGGAGGAAGGGGATACATACCGCAGAGATGACTGTCGTAAATTTATTTTGAGAGAAAGAGTCTTAGAAATAGTAGTCCGGTTTAGAGTGTAGAATGATGGTGAAAAGCTCAGTGATAGAAATGTAGAGAGTAAATAGTTGCTTCGCAGAGTGCTGGAGGAGAGTAAAGACAGACTTATTTACGACAAATCGTTTCTCTCAATCTTCTCTTCCACTCTCCTGGTCAAACAATTATTTGCCAGTTTTTCCAGACACACACCTGCTCTCACACCGATTTGGTGCTTCAAACACACAGACGACGTGGATACAACTATCTTAAACAAATAGGGGAAATTTTGGGCTTTGGGTAGTCCAACACAATAACAATTAAGTTTATGTTGTTTATTAAAGTTAAAAACGACAATCACTACAATAATCATTTGTTTACAACAAGAATTATCAAAATTACAGAAAAATGCAAATAACAAGGTAGGGAGGGGGTGAAGAAGATTGGTATCGACTAAGCCCGTCCCGCTTATTAGACAAAGATAAACCCAGTCCAAAGATAGATAGTTATCAGGAACTTGGGTAAGTTAACCTAACAGTGAAGTTAATTACTCTGAAAGAGGTGTTTCAAAATTAGGTATAGGTGGTAGAAAAAAATCCTGTTCTTCCCAATTGTTCTTCCCTTTACTAAGCAAAAGAAAAGGGGGGGGGGGGGTTTAAAACAGAGTTTATCAAAAACTATCCCACTTAAAGGAACAATGCCGGGGATACAGAAAATGTATTACCCAGTAAGCAAGTTAACAAATGGGTTACAAAAAAAAGATTAAATTTCCTGTCATTCATACACGCGCTAGTAAAGGCCTTCACTCATCTTGCTCTCACTTACCGATTGTGAAAAAATCTGGCACTCCATAGAATAACACAACAGCAGTTACACCTCAAACTAAATGTATGAGTGTTAGTTCAAGTTCCAGCCCCAGATTAGCGGGTAGGCGTTCAGCACATAAAAAGGATCCCGTAATCGCTGGAAAATGAATCTGTATTTGTGTCTCTTTTCTTAATAACAGTTTCTATGGGAGGGCACGGTCTCTGATACCGGGGTGAGGATGGTGTGGTCTATTTGACTTTGCCGCTGATAATAAAAATTCTACGCGTGCTGATACACTTTATCCTTGAATTAGGGTTTAAGTCCAGGGAGAAAACTAGTCACATCACTGTTCAAGTAAATATGTATTCTCTCTCTGTGTCAGTAAACTAACAAAAGCTCGGGCCAGTGTTCTTCTTCCCGTTACAACTTAGTTTGCTTGATGGTGTGTTAAATTTGTCTTTGGGTGGGCTTTCTTTGCTATAAGTTAGATAGCTGAATTCCAAACATAGAATCGCCTCAAAGATTAAAAATTTACACAGTCTCAACAAGTTCTGAGTCAGGGAGACTCTACACACTGTTTATGCTTTGCTTTGCTTAGATTGATTTGCTTTATTGCTTTCTTAATGCTGGGATCGCACAGGTTACGATCACTCTGTATGAAAGAAAAAAAGACATGTAATATACCGAAAAACAAATAACCTTCTAAAGCGCGATGAATTTCCCGTTAAGGCTATTTTATATACGCTCGCGTATTTAATTATGTATTTAATAAACACTGCGCGAGTTTTAGTGGTTAAAACACAGATCTATAAATATAGGACTTAACTAAATTTATTAATTATAAATTCCTTCGCGACTTTAAAAGTTAATTTAAGCATTTAACATCTATTATCTTTTGGAAATAATGTAGCAGGTATATCATTACATTTACAACTGGAACTATTGAGATGGTTTAATTTAATAGATTTAAATTAACACAAAATCCAGTGAAATAGAATGAATGAACTAGACCATTGATCACTTTACACAATATATATATTTTACCGTTTTGCACAGAAATAGAATTCACTGCAAATATGTATAAAAATCCAGGGGAAAATCTATAACACGATTTCAAATATAGCTAGTGCTTCTGTTAAGTTCTGGCCAGCGAGTGATGAAGTGTATTTCTACGTGGTCTGTATATATCTAGAATGAAATGAAAGATGAGTGGGACATGAGAAACTTGACACCTTTTTAGATCTCAGGACACTTTTGGGGATCTGACCGCCAGACTAAAGAGAGATGCCGCCCCTGGTCTCTCGTATCTTCGCTCGCTGCTTGCGTTCCGGCTTTCCCCGTTCGCTTTCACTACGATCGGTTCTGCGCTTGGCACGGAGATGCGAAATACCGGCAGGGAACTTGCGTCGCTCGTCAGGGACCACTACTGTCTTTGATCGTGGCGCTAGTCTTTCCTGAGATCCCCCAGTCTGTGTCTTTGATCGTGGTCGCTGCTATCTGTTTGATTCTGGCACCGCCCTCTCTGGGCCAAGTTAATGAAAATACTGCATATGATTGCTCAAGAGATGACCATGGGCGTGATTTAATCTCTCCTTAAATCAATGCGATGACCAGAATGAACGGTAGATAAACTGTCCACATATCAATCAGCAAGCGTGTTGCCAATCTGCGTGGAAAGGTTGCATAGCTAATGAGTCCAGGTGAAAAAAAAATTCCGTTTGACGAAAGGTTACAATATTTCGGGGGCACTGATGTTATCCAAGGGGTCGTTACGAAGAGTCGTATCATGTCATTCAGGGTCGGCTGCGTTCGTCTGTCACAATCGTCCCCTCTTTTGAGACATGAAAACCTCTTTTCATGTTTGATTTATGACGACGAAGCTGCCCTGAACGGTAGCTTTAGGATGATTGGTATCTTCAACTTCCTCCTCTTCCTCCGTAGTCCAGTTTCTACTCAGGAAATCAGCCCCGACATTCTGTCTTCCCGGAATGTATTCCACTTTGAAAGAATAAACGCTTAAAAGAAGAGCCCAACGCATGATCCTTGCGTTAAATTCTTTATTGGCACCAAGAAAAGCTAACGGAGCGTGGTCTGTTTGCACTGTGAAAGATGTACCATAGAGAAACTCATGATGGCGTCTGATACCGTCAATCAGAGCGAGGCATTCTCTTTCGACTACGCTGTAGTTCCGTTCAGCTTTATTTAATTTCCGACTGCCATAGGCAACTGGAAATAGCATGTTCAGGTCACTGTCCTCGGCTTGAAGCAGTGTTGACCCGATGCCCTGACCTGACGCGTCGACCCGTAATACAAAAGGTTTCTTGAGGTCAGGCAACCTCAAAATGGGGTATGCAGACAACTGTCCTTTCAAAGTGCTGTATGCGTGTTCGCACTTTTGATCCCACATGACCTTATCCGGACGACCTTTCTTTGTGAGGTCAGTCAGAGGTGCTGTCAGTCCGTTGAAGTTGTGGATGTATTTCTGATAATATGCACATAGTGATATGAAGGAACGTACGTCTTTCTTCGTTCGGGGTCTTTTTGCTGCCACTATTTTCTCCACGTTCTTCTTAATAGGCCAACTGCATCCGTGAGAAATAGTATGCCCCAGGAAGTCTAACTGTTCAAACCCGATGAGACATTTGCTAGGTCTGGCTGTGAGACCAGTTTCCTGTAGTCTCCTGAGGAGCATAGCAACCGTAGCAATATGTTCTTCGTAGGTTTCCGATGCAATTAATATGTCATCCATAAAATTATGGTAAATTAATATGAAACAAATATAAAGGTATGTTATCAGGCACTCGCAGGAAATAAAGAAGTAGAACACCAGACAACAGAAAAACAACAGACATGAGTGGCTTACCCAGGATTTGAACACTGGACCTTCCGTGCGACAACCCCGCCTAGCCATGCAAGCGAATCGCACGGAAGGTCCAGTGTTCAAATCCTGGGTAAGCCACTCATGTCTGTTGTTTTTCTGTTGTCTGGTGTTCTACTTCTTTATTTCCTGCGAGTGCCTGATAACATACCTTTATATTTGTTTCATATTAATTTACTGTTTACAGGCCTCGGGTTTCCCTCCCTTATGTGTAATACAATTATGGATATGGGGACTTTGCAAAGGTTCTAGAAGCTTCCTCATCATCCTGGTGAACACTCCTGGTGCGTTATGCAAACCGAATGGCATCACATTAAATGTGTAATGTCCTTTACTAGTGCTGAAAGCTAACAAGGGTTTAATTTCCTCCTTGACTGGTATTTGATAGTAACCTTTACTGAGGTCAATCTTGGAGAAAATCTTTGTCTTGCTAAGCTTGGTAAACAACTCAGAAACAGTTTGGAGAGGTTCGGGCTGGAACACCGATACAGCGTTTAGCAGCCGGTAATCTATACACAGCCGAACTTCCTTATTGGGCTTCTGCAACAGCACTACACTGGAACTGTAAGGAGATGTAGACTCACTGATAATTCCTGCCTGACGCAGCTTGTCTATTTCTCCGCGAAGTGCATCAGCTTTAGCGTACGGTATGGGGTAAACTCTGGTTCGAACAGGGGTCTCGTTTGTTAATTTCATATCAAATTCGATGAGATTTGTTCGACCAGGTACATCCGTTAAGACTGAACTGTACTGTTTTAGTAGCGCCCTGGTTTCAATTTGTTGTTCTGGTGAGAGATTGTCGCCGAACTTGACATCTTCAAAGGATTCTGTGGGTTGCAATGGATACTCCATGCAACCATCATCATCTTCCTCGTCTTCCGTTGCTATGGCGACAGCCAGGAGATGCTCGGAGGATGGCACCGGTCTTTCCAAATATTTCTTAAGCAGATTTATGTGGAAGACCTTCTCCTTTCCTTTGATGGAGATCTTGTAATTGGTACGTGAGATCTTTTTAAGGACGGTAAACGGCCCTTGCCATCCGATGCGAAGTTTATTGCTTCCGGTTGGAAGTAGCAACAAAACTTTCTCCCCTGGTTGTAGTTCTCTCTCTTTTGCAGCCTTGTTGTATCTTTTAGCATGTTTAGCGCGGGCTTTCTTAAGGTTGGTAGTAGCTAGATCCCATCCTAGCTTTAGCCTTTCCTTGAGCTCAGATACATACTTGCTTGCAGAGACGACTGTCTCGTCAGCCTTTTGGTCTGTCAGGGACCGAAGTAAGGCTTCTAGGGGCCACTTAATAGGTCTGCCAAATAAAAGTGTAGCTGGCGCGAATCCCGTAGACGTTTGAGGAACCTCTCGGTAGGCGAATAAGGCATCCGATATATATAGGTCCCAGTCTTCCGGTTTCTCCTGACCCAGCTTACGTAACATGGTGGTTAGGGTGCCGTTAAAACGTTCCACGAGCCCATTTCCGGCCGGATGGTAGGAACTTGTGTGGATATGTTTGGCCCTCAAGATCTTAAAGATCTCCTCCATTAACAGGCTACGGAATTGGGATCCATTGTCCGTCAAAACTTGTTGAGGGAATCCCAACCGTGTAAAGATTTGCACGAGGGCTTCTGCGACATGCCTGGAATCTGTGCATGTTAGCGGTATAGCTTCGGCCCACATTGTGCAAGTGTCGACTAAAGTCAGGATGAACCTGCTCTTTCTTTTGGTCCTTTCCAGGGGTCCAATGATGTCGACAGCAACCCGTTCAAATAGAGTACCCACTATTGGCATTTGCCCCATAGGTACTGGGGGTGTCAAGTGCTTTGGTGCTACCCGTTGGCACTCGGCGCAGGATTTCACATACCTGATAATGTCAGAGTTCATTCCTGGCCACCAATAGTGGTTTTGTTTCGCTGAATAGTGGCGTTTTGTCCCATATGTCCGCTAAAGGGAAGAGAGTGCCCCATTTCTAAGATCTGGCTTCTGTACTGCGTCGGTACTAGGAGCTGATTATTCCCCGTGTCCGGGTTGCCCGTTCTACGATACAATACGCCGTCCTTAGAAAAGATGTCTCCGTTGTGTCTGGGGTCCTTAGCCATGGGCAGTTTTCTAAAGCAGGGCTCCAGAGTAGGGTCCTTTTGTTGCGCCTCCTTCAGTTCATTCGGCAACAAATTTGGCGCAGGCTCCCTCTCCTTCTTGGCTTGCCCTCTTGTGGTTACCGCTGCCACAATCGGCTCCTTTGGTCTCCCAATAAACACATATCTACATCCCAGGATAACTGGGTAGATGGAATCATCCATAATGGCCGCTTTAATAACTCCTCTGACAAAGTCAGAGTGTATTTCTACCAGTGCGATAGGAAGCGTCCTGGGTGCATCACTCCTGAAAACTCCACTAAGTTTGACGGTTTCCTCTGTCTCCTGACCGGGTTTGACTAGGTGCCTAGCGACAATACAACTAAAGCTTAGTCCAGTGTCAAAGAGACAAGTAGTTGAGGTACCATTCAAAATTACAGTTCCTCGAGTTGAGGGTCGGTCCCCCTCAGGTTGAGAATCACTGACATTGACTCTACCTTTCGAGGCTGTATGCAAACATCCGACGCGGTTTGGACCGGTTTGTTTGCCCTGATCAGACGTTCCTGGTGTAGGGGTCTTCCCTTTTCCTTGACCTTGGTGGCCGCGCTGCCACGTAGGCTTGGTGGGTTGATCAGAATTGTTGTTGGGGGGGGTATCGGGTTTTGTAGAATTTCCACTTTTCCTAGGGAGGTCTCTGGGTATTATTTTCTCGTTGGTTATAATTCTGAGAGGAATTAGAGGAATAGGATGACTGCTCTAGATTTTGTTTACGAGATGGCTCATCTGTGGGTTTACGTTTAGTGCTGGGAAGTTCGGCCATTGCATTGGTATAGCGTTCTGCCTTATTGAGTATGTCCTCAAGCCTGACTGCGCCCTGTTCAGCCAAAAATCTACGGGTTTCGTTTGACAAAGTTGACTTTATCTGTTCCACAAGAACAAGTTCAAGTAGTCCCTCATATGTAAGAGGTAGGTCAGATAATTCAATGCGCTTTGTCAAATAGCCCGTAGGACGTGAAGAGAACTGCGGGAATGTTTCCGTGCTCTATTTCCGGCTGTTTCTGAACATTTGCAGAAATTTTCGGGCGGTCATCTCAAACCGCTCTAGCAAGGCCTTTTTCAGCATGTCGTAATCATGTTGGTTGGTTCCCAGCTTTGTATATACGTCATAAGTAGTACTTTTTAATGACTTTGAGAGTTTAAGTGCCCAACGAAAACTCTCTAACCCATACAGATTTGCGAGCCTCTCAAATTTCTCTAGGAAGGTGTCAATTTTTTCATTGGGGCTGGGAAAAGACTCTAAAGCAAAAGACATCGCGGTTAATTGGGCAGACTGAGTACTGGAGAGATCCATTGACTGAGACTGGGGCGAAGACGGCTCTCCGTTATTCGAAGTAGATGCGCCCCGACTCTCTAAAGCCTTAAGCGCCAGTTCATGCTGTCTTTCCCTCTCTCTCTCCTCACGTTGTCTCTCCTTCTCTCTTTCCCTGCGTGCTTCCAACTCTGACTCAATTTTCTTGTGCTCCAATTGACGATCGTCCGCTTCTTTCTTCCTAGCTTCTGCCCTCTCTTCCGCTTCTTTTTTCTCTTTTTCTTCTCTCTGTTGGTCCGCGTCATATGTTTCAAGTTCTTTGTTGATAAACAAGTTCGCAGCTTCTACGTCTAGTCCTGCCTCTTTTGCTTCCAGCCTCAGGATGGATCTCATCTTTATCCTCTCTGCCATTGTCAAAGAATAAGATGTAGTATGACTAGAGAATAGTACGAAAGAACACGAAAGGAACAAAACTCAAAGCCGCTACGAGAAAAAAAAAACACAAAGTATAACTTTACTTGTGTTACCTCCTATATGAAATGTGCAAACTTATCGCTGCTATTATTGTCACTTAAGACTCTTAACGCAAGCGACTATGCAACTAAAATGGTAAGTTACACTAGAAAAGAATCTACTCTTACTAACAATAGAGAAAAATTTATATTAAAACAATTTAAAAGGAAAAAAAAATTTTTTCCCTAAAATTTTAATTCTCCGTCACAAAAACTCGCCCCTGAAGTCAATTATTGAGATGAGACGTTGTTAACTTAATTTAAAAAATCAGAACAATCCGTCTTTAGCTAAGCTCAACTCTTTTTAACTTCAAAAACCTTTAGTGACTGTAAAACCAATCACGCAATCCCAGCAAATCTTATAAAGAAAAAATTTAATTTACTCCGCCAGAGGATAATTTAGCTAACCAAATTTATGATTATCCGTACTTTCTACTGCTGTGGAAAGAAAACAACCTGTAAATATGCTGTGTTGACGACCCAAATACTAAAAGGCGTTGTCTAGGGGTGTAATTAATTATTTATTTATCCCCCTAAATCACAAAGACTGATCATTCACACTCTATCTAGTTAGACCCAGACTTAGATCAGATTCAAAATATCTTTATCCCGGCGATGCGATTGCCTCAATGTAGCTCAAGATCCAGGAACCTCTCGCAAATATTTGTGCATCAAATGTATCTCAAAATTATCCCGGTGAGCCACCCAAATATTGTCGTAAATTTATTTTGAGAGAAAGAGTCTTAGAAATAGTAGTCCGGTTTAGAGTGTAGAATGATGGTGAAAAGCTCAGGGATAGAAATGTAGAGAGTAAATAGTTGCTTCGCAGAGTGCTGGAGGAGAGTAAAGGCAGACTTATTTACGACAAATCGTTTCTCTCAATCTTCTCTTCCACTCTCCTGGTCAAACAATTATTTGCCAGTTTTTCCAGACACACACCTGCTCTCACACCGATTTGGTGCTTCAAACACACAGACGACGTGGATACAACTATCTTAAACAAATAGGGGAAATTTTGGGCTTTGGGTAGTCCAACACAATAACGATTAAGTTTATGTTGTTTATTAAAGTTAAAAAAGACAATCACTACAATAATCATTTGTTTACAACAAGAATTATCAAAATTACAGAAAAATGCAAATAACAAGGTAGGGATGGGGTGAAGAAGATTGGTATCGACTAAGCCCGTCCCGCTTATTAGACAAAGATAAACCCAGTCCAAAGATAGATAGTTATCAGGAACTTAGGTAAGTTAACCTAACAGTGAAGTTAATTACTCTGAAAGAGGTGTTTCAAAATTAGGTATAGGTGGTAGAAAAAAATCCTGTTCTTCCCAATTGTTCTTCCCTTTACTAAGCAAAAGAAAAGGAGGGGGGTTTAAAACAGAGTTTATCAAAAACTATCCCACTTAAAGGAACAATGCCGGGGATACAGAAAATGTATTACCCAGTAAGCAAGTTAACAAATGGGTTACAAAAAAAGATTAAATTTCCTGTCATTCATACACGCGCTAGTAAAGGCCTTCACTCATCTTGCTCTCACTTACCGATTGTGAAAAAATCTGGCACTCCATAGAATAACACAACAGCAGTTACACCTCAAACTAAATGTATGAGTGTTAGTTCAAGTTCCAGCCCCAGATTAGCGGGTAGGCGTTCAGCACATAAAAAGGATCCCGTAATCGCTGGAAAATGAATCTGTATTTGTGTCTCTTTTCTTAATAACAGTTTCTATGGGAGGGCACGGTCTCTGATACCGGGGTGAGGATGGTGTGGTCTATTTGACTTTGCCGCTGATAATAAAAATTCTACGCGTGCTGATACACTTTATCCTTGAGGTATGGTTTAAGTCCAGGGAGAAAACTAGTCACATCACTGTTCAAGTAAATATGTATTATCTCTCTGTGTCAGTAAACTAACAAAAGCTCGGGCCAGTGTTCTTCTTCCCGTTACAACTTAGTTTGCTTGATGGTGTGTTAAATTTGTCTTTGGGTGTGCTTTCTTTGCTATAAGTTAGATAGCGGAATTCCAAACATAGAATCGCCTCAAAGATTAAAAATTTACACAGTCTCAACAAATTCTCAGTCAGGGAGACTCTACACACTGTTTATGCTTTGCTTTGCTTAGATTGATTTGCTTTATTGCTTTCTTAATGCTGGGATCGCACAGGTTACGATCACTCTGTATGAAAGAAAAAAAGACATGTAATATACCGAAAAACAAATAACCTTCTAAAGCGCGATGAATTTCCCGTTAAGACTATTTTATATACGCTCGCGTATTTAATTATGTATTTAATAAACACTGCGCGAGTTTTAGTGGTTAAAACACACATCTATAAATATAGGACTTAACTAAATTTATTAATTATAAATTCCTTCGCGACTTTAAAAGTTAATTTAAGCATTTAACATCTATTATCTTTTGGAAATAATGTAGCAGGTATATCATTACATTTACAACTGGAACTATTGAGATGGTTTAATTTAATAGACTTAAATTAACACAAAATCCAGTGAAATAGAATGAATGAACTAGACCACTGATCACTTTACACAATATATATATTTTACCGTTTTGCACAGAAATAGAACTCACTGCAAATATGTATAAAAATCCAGGGGAAAATCTATAACAAGATTTCAAATATAGCTAGTGCTTCTGTTAAGTTCTGGCCAGCGAGTGATGAAGTGTATTTCTACGTGGTCTGTATATATCTAGAATGAAATGAAAGATGAGTGGGACATGAGAAACTTGACACCTTTTTAGATCTCAGGACACTTTTGGGGATCTGACCGCCAGACTAAAGAGAGATGCCGCCCCTGGTCTCTCGTATTTTCGCTCGCTGCTTGCGTTCCGGCTTTCCCCGTTCGCTTTCACTGCGATCGGTTCTGCGCTTGGCACGGAGATGCGAAATACCGACAGGGAACTTGCGTCGCTCGTCAGGGACCACTACTGTCTTTGATCGTGGCGCTAGTCTTTCCTGAGATCCCCCAGTCTGTGTCTTTGATCGTGGTCGCTGCTATCTGTTTGATTCTGGCACCGCCCCCTCTGGGCCAAGTTAATGAAAATACTGCATATGATTGCTCAAGAGATGACCATGGGCGTGATTTAATCTCTCCTTAAATCAATGCGATGACCAGAATGAACGGTAGATAAACTGTCCACATATCAATCAGCAAGCGTGTTGCCAATCTGCGTGGAAAGGTTGCATAGCTAATGAGTCCAGGTGAAAAGAAAAATCCCGTTTGACGAAAGGTTACAATATTTCGGGGGCACTGATGTTATCCAAGGAGTCGTTACGAAGAGTCATATCATATCATTCAGGGTCGGCTGCGTTCGTCTATCACAATGACCTAATACACCATCTAAACAGATACCAACAGACCACAATGTTCCGCCTGAGAACCGGCCACTGCAGATTACTAGGACATCTCTATCGCCTCAAGATATCCCACACAAATGAATGCCCATGCGGAACAGGAATCCAGACCCCAGAACACATTCTCCAGACCTGTCCAACCCATGATGAACCACGACGTGCGACCTGGCCAAGGGGTGCTGAGCTCCAGCAGAAGCTATGGGGCTGCCGCGCCGACCTGGTAAAGACTGTGGACTTCGTCCTGGCGACAGGCCTGCAGATTTAGCATGACTACAAACTGAACGCAGAGGAAGAAGAAGAAGTCAACTTGAATAAGTTCAAAGAAAGCAGTGATCAGCCTGAGGTTGTTGATATCTCCGTAGATTTTCTCCAGGAATGGTACTGGTGATGGCCATATGCGTTTTCTCTGTTCCTCATATGTTGGGCGCCTTTGAAGCAGATGTTCGGCAGTCATTTTATCGGTGCCACAATCACACTCATCAGTAGTTCCTATCTTTAATTTGTTGAATAGATGGTATCTCAATCTGTTATGACCTGTACGAAGTCTGAAGATTACCACTTGTTCACTTCTGCTGAGCTGGTAATACGGATCATTTTTTGTGTGGCCTGGATGCTCTTCTTCCCACTTGTGCCTGTACCTGCGCTTGATAAAACTCTTGGACTGCTCATAGGTTATATTTGTGTCAAGTTGAGGAAGTTTTCCCCCTTCCTTTGCCAATCTGTCAGCCTCTTCATTTCCAGGGATGTTGCAGTGAGAAGGGATCCACTGTATCACGATTCTTTTGTACGGCTGACATAGTCTGTGAAGTGTTACTCTTAGGTCATCCAGTTCAGCATTACTTTGGCTTTTCAGCGTTGTAATCACTGACAGCGTATCTGAGAAGATAGCTACTGGTCTCTCTGGGCTTTCTTCTGTCATTAGAATTTCTGATGCAGTCCTTAAGGCCTCTGCCTCTGCTCTGAAGTTAGTTGAAAATTTCCCTGTTGCGACTGCTATCTTTTTTTGTGTGCCATTGCTTAAGCTCAGGAAGACTCCTCCACCCCCATCTTCTGTTGCATTAGTTGCTGATCCATCTGTGTATGCATGGATCCATGTGTTGCTTGGGTAATGTTTCTCTATATATGTTTAAACTAGCGAGTAACTAGTGAGTAGAGAATATGTTTAAACTAGCGAGAAACTAGTGAGTAGAGAATATGTATAAACTAGCGAGTAACCAGTGAGTAGAGAATATGTATAAACTAGCGAGTAACCAGTGAGTAGAGCATATGTTTAAACTAGCGAGTACCTAGTGAGTAGAGAATATGTACCGTATATGTGCTTCATTGACTATAAGAAGGCTTTTGACAGAGTCCATCATGAGAAAATAATTGAATGCCTCAAAGACATAGGTATTGATGGAAAAGATATAAGAATACTCAGTAACCTTTATTGGGAGCAAACTGCCACAATAAGATCGGGAAGGAATTATTCACCATACATAGACATAAAAAGAGGTGTCAGACAAGGTTGTGTGCTGTCCCCCTGCCTATTTAATTTATACACCGAAAAAATTTTCAAACAGATACAGGAAATACCAGGACTGAACATCAGTGGAACGTCAATAAACAACCTTAGATATGCAGATGATACCGTGTTGTTAGCTGAAAGCGAACAGGAGTTACAAGAACTAGTGAAGCAAGTGAACAGTATAAGTCATGAATATGGACTCGACATTAATATTGAGAAAACAAAAACTATGATAATTAGCAAAACAGACGATAAACCCACATTAAAGATAAGCGTAAATGGGAAAATCCTGGAACAAGTCAAGAGCTACGTATATCTTGGTCATATAATAACAGAAGATGGCAGATGTGAAACGGAATAGAGGGAATAGGGATGGCCAAAGCTACATTCAACAACATGAAACATATACTGACATCCAAACAGTTATCTCACAAATTAAAACTGAGAATCATAAAGTGTTATATATATTCTGCATTTCTGTATGGTGCAGAAACATGGACGATGAATAAGCATTTGGAAGAAAGAATTGAGGCTCTTGAAATGTGGATATATAGAAGAATGGGGCGTATCTCATGGGAAGAGATGAAAACAAATAAGGAGGTCCTAGAAAATCTAGGTATGAAAAGAGAACTAATGAGGGAGGTCAAAGTTCGGCAGCTAAAATACTTTGGCCACATAAAAAGGCATAACACCTTGCAGAAGACCATAACAGAAGGGAGAGTTGAAGGCAAACGTGCAAGAGGAAGACAGCGCTATAAGTGGGAAGATAACATCAAGAGATGGACAGGAAAGAGTCTATCAGAGTGCACCACCAAGACGAGAGACAGAAGACGTTGGAGATCCATTACAGCCAACCTTCGTTGTGGAGATGGCAACTGATGATGATGATGAGAGAATATGTAAAAACTACCGAGTAATCAGTGTGTAGAGAATATGTATAAACTAGCGAGTAACCTGTGAGTAGAGTATATGTATAAACTAGCAAGTAACCTGTGAGAAGAGAACATGTATAAACTAGCGAGTAACCAGTCAAGAAATTACGGTAAATAATGTATCCTTATTTTCCTGTTCGCTCCTTATGGATCATTGATTCACCAATGCATCCGGACGTCGCTGCTGGAAACCTGCAACAAAGCATTGATGCGCAGCAACTTGTGTTACACGATAATGTTGCCAGAACTATGCACAACAGAATGCTAGTCTCTTCTTACAGCGTGTACGAGGAAGTAGTAGTTCTACTATATAATTCATTCTTTCCATCCAGACATGGCCAGGAAACAACACGGGCTATTTCTTACATGTTAAAGCAGGTGAATGCTTTGTGCAGGCCTCATGATAGCAGACCAGCTGCAATGGTGGATTCATGCTTTATATCTGTGCTTCTTAACCAGAGGTGCATGCACTCCCTGGGGGGTACGAGACTTCAGGGGGTGCGAGACATGCCAGATCTGTCTTAAGGAGATTCATCATTAACCTTATTTAATACACAGAACTCGAATTTACTTGTACAAAATAGGACATTGACAACGTGAATTCAATACCGAATCTTAATCACATTTTGTAAATAACATTTACCTAATACATAGTTGTTTTTTCCCCTCATTTTGGCACATTTTGTGAGCTAGAAGATAGTGGGGTGTGAAGCTTCTTAAGATGCTGTATAGGGGTGTGTAGGTAAAGTAATTGCGGGTTTTTTTCTATAGGGATTACTGTAGGTTAGTACTGAATGGCACCAGTCTTCCTTTCCCTAGATTTATCGCGATCTCGTAATCCCATTTTTCTTTCTTTAAATTTATAGCGTTCATTTTATTGTGGTAAGCTTGAATTAACCCCTACCCAGTAAATCGAGGGACGGGGTGATGAACCACTACCCAGGTAACGTCGAAATTACGTTAGAGCGGATCACAAGGGATTCTACTCACGCCAACGGGCAATGTTAGGTAATATGACGGGGTGAAAGACGCGCGCGTTCAGAAACGTAGCGGGTTACTCATACAAGGTATGTTCTAAATTTAGAATATGAGCACGGGATATTTTTAGATTTTGCACTATTTCTATTGGTTATAAGTGGGACGCCAAGTATGAGGTAGGGCTTGGGTCAGTGCGGGGCGCATATCAAGTAGGTTCTCTTTGTCTGTAGAAAGGTCCGGCCGTGCATCCAAGCATTATTGTCTGCTTCTAGCGGAAGAAACGCAGTAATTGGTAGGTCTATATTTTAAAGTAGAGTGGTACTTAAAGCTAAGATTCTCTAATAGAGTCCTAGCCCGTTCTAGTATAGGTTCCTATGGGGAATTTATTTTAAACTAATGTAACTTGTAGTGCCATCAATAACGATCTTCGAGGAAGTATTTAATGTTAGAGGCGTATGGAATTATTTCTATGATGATAGCAGTATCTAGGAGTGATTAAAGAAGTTGAGATATTAAGTGTGTGTGCTCTGTAAGATTTAAGAGAAGGTCTGTAGAATAACACGCATCTTTGATTTATGATAAATTACAGAATATATACGGGAGCGGATTCTTGTGGTGAAAAATTCTAATCCACATATATAAATGAGAAAATAAATGTAAAGCCTAACGAAGTAATTTAATAGAAGGAAAGAAGAATGGTAAAAGACCAGTGCTTTTCCCAATAGCGTACACCTGCGTTGTAGAACGCCATAATGACTGAACCCGAGATCCCCTTTTTCTACTTCGTCTGCATAAATGTAACGCTTCCACGTTTGATAGTAAAAGCCTACTGCATAAACTACACGCGTTTCTAAAAATAAAACTGGTACTGTGTTTCTTAGAAAACCTTGAGATACACAAACTGCTTAATGACCTAGATATAATACTAGCATTAATGTCATTATATACACTACGTTAACCTAAAAGACAGACGGGCTTAGAAGAGAGAGAGAGAGATGCACGGAGGAACGCATGCAATGCTACCACGTCGCCTCGCGATTTAAAAATTAATGCCACCCCACGCGAAAGGCATGCAGGCTTGATTTTTTTCAAATAGACAGTGATAAAAAACACTAACGATACGAGGTAAGGTTTTAAAAAAACATGTTTAATGCTTAGTAGGAAACATGACACAATACTGTTTTACGTCTGAAATCCTGACTTTATACTGACAGAACAGTCGAAAAGGCAGGACAGGTGGCGGTTCGAGGAAAATAAAAAAAAACAAATACACGACTATCCTAGAATAATACATATTTTGAACGAAGCCACTTAACCCCATTAAACTTATATATTCTTGTACCTTAAGACTTGCTGACAAAGAATATGTTATGTGTTACGCAAATGGTCTAGTACTTAATAAATTATAGCCAAAATACTATAGTGAGGTTGTCTGACAGCACAAGATCATATTTGCTCATAATGGCATGTAGAACAACACTGCTTTAGGGGAAATGAGGCCAACCAGTTAGATACGATTTGATTGGCTGTAGAAATATGTAAGGCGACACCTGATTAGTCGGACTGCAAATACTAGTTAGTTGTTAATGGCTACGGTAGGATGGGTAATATTTTTTCAAAGGCTCTTGTAAACATGGTCTCATTGGTTAGAGTGTTCGATATAGTCAAATAGAAGCGTCAGTTCAGGGCCAGTTTTGAAAATATAGTTTGTGAGAAGCAAGTGCGTGGCGAGCAAGCTAATATTTTTCTAATAAAAGCCTGGGATAAGGCAGATCAAAATTGTGCCAGAATTCATCGCCAGTCAACGTACTTGTGTATATTTCCTTGAATTGTGGTAAGCTAGACATATTTCATATATATGTATATATATGTATATATATATATATATATATATATATATATATATATATATATATATATATATATATATAATATATGTATATATATTATATATATATATATATATATATATATATATATATATATATATATATATATATATATATATATATATATATATATATGAAAATTGAATATGAATTGATAAATTGTGTCTGTATGTGTGTAGTTCAGTAGCAAACAGAAGGCAAAGCCTAGATATTGCTCCACCATGTAAAAGCTTGTCAGAGAGGAGTATAACTGCATTGGCATATATGGGATTGCCAATTAGTAACATGACACCTATCTTATTGTATAGAAGGAATTAACGCTGGAATTGCAGAGGCGTTGTAACTATTAGGGAGAGGAATACTGGTATATTGTCACATGAGAAGCTAGTAGTTGGCATACAGCGCTGAACTCTGTGTTTGTAATGTCCTGTACTTCAGTGTGGAAATAGATATTATATATTAGTTCTGAAGAAGGAGGTACAACCTTCTTATTTCAGGGACCGTGGTACTAAAGTATTAGAGCAGCACCTGGTCTGAGTTTTGCTGGATCCAGAGGGCTGGCAGCAGACTCCTTGTCCAAGATATCGACCAGTGGGGTATCTCAAGATAACTGAGAAGCAAGCGAGCAGAGGAGACAGTTTTCCTGCCGCAGACACCTAAGTTAAGAATTCGTCAGCCAGAGCAGCTCACCCTTGTATAACCCTCCTTAAAATTGACTGTAATAATAAAGGAAGAGGGACATTTAGTGTTTTACAAATAAAAAGAACTGTGATCCCTTCAAGATTATTTCCACCATTAACAAACACATGAAGTCATGATGACAAACAACAACATAGCTTCAAAAGCCAGTATTACCTCTTAATACCAGAGCATAACACTACACACATATTGTAATAATATTCTATGTCAGGACAAAGATCCTTTGTATAATTTGTGTACATAGACATTGTATTTACATTTGATTGTGATTCCTGATTCACTCTGTAGTTGGATCAGGATATCTATTCTTGAAAGAAATTAATACATAATTTAAAATTTAACACTTGACTTACTTAAGCTAGTCTTCTAGAGTGTTATATGTATGTGCTTGTCATAGTGTTGTAAAGTGTTGTGAATCTTAAATAAAGTATTTATCTGTCTGTTGTTGTTGTGAACTTACACTTCATCATTTTCATAACCCTAGACATTCAACGTAGTCATCACAATATTCCAGAATAAGTCTGACTGAGGTCTAAATGTGGTAGCAAAGTAAGGTCATCTGTAACACACCACACATATTATATACAGATACCTTCACAGCTGATCTCAGTCAGTACACTAAGTCCCCTATAAATATTTATATAATCCCAACTTACCACATATATTGGGGTCTCGCTCCCGGGATATTAAACCTTCCCCTAGCATATATATTGGGAGTAATTCACTTCTGGAAATTATAAAAATTAAAAAGGTATTCTTGGGTGGAAAAATAAGGTTGAGTTCTCAGTGCTTGTGGTTGTCCTTAGTTAATTAGTCAGAGATAACATTGTTTAGTTAAATATTGTATACATTTGCCTGTTAGAAAATGGCGGACCTTTCAAAATTTCGATCTGCTGCTATGCAGGCTGCTAAAGAGTTAGGAATGGACGGGCAAGTTATGATTGCTTATGTCACTACTGAATGTGACAAATTTATTGAACGCGAAGAAAGAAGATTAGAAAAAGAGGCTGAAAGAACATTAGAATCTGATAGATTGGCCGAAGATAAGAGAATAGAGGCTGAAAAAGAAATTAAAAGGTTGCAGATTGAGGCTGACAAAGAGGCTAGGGCATTGGAGGCTGAGGCTAAGAAGTTACAATTGGAGGCTGAGGCTAAGAAGTTACAATTGGAGGCAGAAAGAGAAGAAAAGAGACAGGCTGCGGAAAGGGAAGCAGAGGAAAGAAGATTGACTGCAGAAAGGGAAGCAGAGGAAAGAAGATTGACTGCAGAAAGGGAAGCCGAAAAGGAGGAGAAGAGATTACAAAGGGAACATGAGTTACGACTAAGGTAGTTGGAATTTCAAGGCCATGCTCCTGAAAATGGTGCCAGTCCCTTTACCTCCGATGCCACTGCTAGTCAGGGAGCCTCAACCTCAGCTATGAGTTTTCATTTAGATCATTTTGTGGAGAAAGACGATGATATTGAGAGCTATCTAAATAGATATGAACTGTTAGCTACCACGTATGGGTTAGAGAGAGAAAGGTGGAGCTTAAAGTTATCTCAAGGGCTTCGTGGTACAGCTTATGAAGTTTTTGCCAAGATGAGCAGAGATGACCAAGAAAATTATGACATGTTAAAGCAGGCTCTTTTGTTAAGATATGAAAAGAATGGAGAATTTTATAGAAAAAAAATTTAGGAATGCTAAACTACTGTCAGGTGAAACATATCACCAGTTCTCTGCACGGTTAGAGACATACTTGGAGAAATGGACTTCTCTGGGGAAAACCCAAGATCTTAAGGAAATGATCCTTATAGAACAACTAAGAGAGTCCATGGCTCCAGACCTGAGAAAGTTTCTCATGGAACAAGGTGCAGAGAGGCTGGGTGAGTTACTAAATGTTGCTGAAAGATATCAAGCAGCTCAAGCAGAGGTAACAGGTAATAAAAAGAAACAAGTAGACAATTTTAAGGCACCACAAAACTTTAATAAATTTGATCATAGAGATCAGAACAAAGGTAAGCACCAGTTTGATAGGCCACGGTATAATAATAAAAATAAAACCCCACAATTCGATGAAAGGAAATTTGATGAAAGAAAATCTTTCAACCAAGGAAGGAAGTGGTGTAAGAATTGTCGGATGGACAATCATACCACCGAAAATTGTAGAAGGAAACCTCCTCATTGTGCTGCTATGACATCTGGAAAGAAGGGAAAAAAGTTCAAACCTGCGGAACTACAGGAACCGTACCACCCCCCAGTGTGTGAAGATGTCATCTGTAATGGAGTCACCATAAGGTGCTTATATGATACAGGTCTAGATTATGATTCAGTTGTGAGTTCTCACCTGGTGCAAGCAGATCAATACACCACAGAAACAGTGGAGATTCAAACTGCAACCAAGGACGTAGCGACCATGACACTTCCCGTCGCCCGGATAAATGTGAAAACGCGATATGTGGAAGGAATCATAAAAGCAGCAGTGATAAATGAGCCAATCTACCCTCTGATATTGGGGTGTAGATATGTCTTCTTGGAGAATCCCAAGAGACCTGTGATATTGGCAACAGTGCAGACCAGATCACAGTCTAAAAAGGAGGAGGATAATCCAATAAATACTCATCCAGATGAGATGAGGAAGGCACAGGCGGAGGACAAAACACTCAAGCCGTGTTTCAAGAAATTGCCCAAATGTCATACACCTCCAGGCAAGGGAGAATTTTATATGAAGAACAAGTTGATCTATAGGAAAGCTGTATCTGAATCCAATGGTCACGGACAGCTGGTCCTTCCCACTTCATATAGGACTAAAGTGTTGGAACTAGGGCATGCGATTCCCTTCAGTGGTCATATGGGGATCAGCGCAACAGGACAGCGGATAGCTTGTCACTATTTCTGGCCAGGGATAACTGAAGATATCAAAAAATATGTAAAATCCTGTCCAGAGTGCCAACGAGTAGCTCCTAAGCATTGGACTGCACCAGCAACTCTAGGGGAAATGCCCATAGTGGGAACACATTTTGAGAGAGTTGCAGTGGACATTGTGGGACCTCTCACTCGAACCAAGAGGAGGAACAGCTACATTCTGACTCTGGTGGACACCTGTTCTATGTGGGGAGAGGCGGTAGCCCTGTCATCAATTGATTCAAAACATGTGGCAGAGGCATTACTCACAATTTTCACAAGGTTAGGCTTTCCCAACCAAATCTTGACTGATAATGGCTCTCAGTTCAAGGGGAAACTAACCGAAGAAGTTTTCAGGGTCTTTCAAGCCAAACACTTCCATTGTAGCCTGTACCATCCCCAAGGAAACGGCCAAGTGGAAAGATTTAATGGGACATTGATGTCGATCCTGAGAAAGTTGGCACATGAAAAACCAGATACATGGGACCAGTACCTTCACACCGCCCTCTTTGCTTATCGGGAGGTACCCCATAGTTCAACCGGTATGGCCCCGGCAACATTATTATTTGGAAGGCCAATAAAAGGTCCACTCGAAGCTCTGTTAAGAACGTGGACTGATGAAAAGGCAGAGGAAAATATTACATCATCATACCAATATGTGAATGAGCTTACCACTCGTTTAAAAACTGGCTGGAAACTTGCCAATGAAAATTTGAGACAAGCCAGGAAAAAACATGCTGCCTATTACAACAAGAAAGCTAAAGACAGAGATTTGGCTGTGGGAGAGAAGGTACTGCTTCTTCTACCCGGTAGTCAGAATAAGTTGCAAATTGGATGGCAAGGTCCATATACAGTTCTAGAGAAGGTGTCTAGAACAAATTATAAGATAGATAAGAAGGGGAAAGAAAAAATCTATCATGTGAATCTCCTGAAGAAATATTTGGAAAGAGAACATCAGGAAGAGACACATTTGTTGACCTTGTCTATTGCAATGGAGATGAAAAAGGAACCACTTTCATCATATGAATATCCATTACACCCCTGTGAGACAGCTGCACAGGTGAAAATCAGTACACATTTAACGAAAGATCAGAAGAAGAGAGTGCAACAGGTTCTAGATGATCATACAGAGGTGTTAACGGACCGTCCGGGGCATACAAACTTATTGGAGTATGATATGAAACTTATAGACCCAACACCTGTATGTATGAAGACATATTCGATTCCTTTCGCTAAGGAGAAAGCCTTGAAGGAAGAGATAGACTATCTGTTGAAGGAAGGAATCATTTCACACAGTGAATCTTCGTATAGTTCCAGTGTGGTGCTCTTAAGATAACCCTCTGGAGAACATAGACTCTGTATAGATTACAGGAGACTGAATGCTATCACAGAAGGTCAGGTGGATCCATTGCCGGATAAAAATCAGTTGTTTGCTAGGCTGAATAAAGCTAAATATTTCTCAAAAGTGGATCTGAGCAAAGGATACTATCAGATTCCAGTAAAGCCTGAGGTTAGACCTTATCTAGCTTTTAGTACCCCAGAGGGACACTATGAATTTAACAGATTGCCATTTGGATTGAAGAATGCGCCTAGTGTCTTCTCTAGAATGATGAGAAAATTGTTGGATCCTCTGAGTAATCCATGCATCACAAACTTCATGGATGATATCCTTATAGCGACAGAAACATTTGAGGAACACATTGACTCTCTGAACATGTTGTTTAATCGACTTAGAGAAGCGAATTTGACAGCGCGACCAACCAAATGTTGCGTTGGATGTAAAGAATTAGAATTCTTGGGACACACAGTCCATCAAGGAAACATGATTCCTGACCCCAAGAACTTGGAGAAACTAAGAAAAGCCCCGAGGCCACAAACAAAGAAAGACGTGAGATCCTTTGTCTCATTATGTGGTTTCTACCAAAAGTATATCAAAAACTTTAATTCCATATGTGCACCGTTAACTGATTTGACACGCAAGTGAAATCCAGATCGAATTACCTGGACAGCACAGTGTGAATTAGCATACCAAGAATTGAAGGAAAAGCTCACCAGCAAACCTATTTTGAAATTACCTGACTTAAGTCAAGAATTCATTGTGAGAACAGATGCAAGTAATATCGGTTTGGGAGCTACCCTGTTACAGAAGTCAGATTCACTGGATGGGGAATTAACCCCAGTGGCATATGCTAGCAGAAAGTTGAATAAAGCTGAAAAAAATTATTCAACTAGCGAAAAAGAATGTCTTGCTGTAATATGGGCGATAAAGAAATTCAATATTTATCTGTATGGGAAGGCATTCAA